>BMAC01001465.1:19295-114385 GCA_014905375.1 Phtheirospermum japonicum
CGGATGCCCATGAAGAATTCCTGACCTAATTGTCAGATAACGCCAGGATTGGCTAAGGTAGATGCCCATGAAAATTCCTGAGCCTGATTGTCAGATGAAGCCAGGATTGGCTAAGGGCCGACGGCAGCGACCGAGCAGCTGTGCGCGGGACTCGCCTTGGCTCGAGCCAAGTCGAGCCAAGGTCCAAGTTTCACCTTCTTTTTGCCTTCTTATCAAAACCTAACACAAATAACCCCCATCCACAAATTAATTGAACTCATTTTAGCCATTTTAAGTATAAAATCAACAAGAAACACGAAAAGAACAACAAAATGAGAAAACAAGTGAAAACCTAACAAAACTCGATTAAAAAACTACTAAAATTAACATAAAATCCTAATTAAAAACACTAGACAAACACTACAATTACATGCAAAACAATGGTCAGCCAGTTCACCGACTCCGTCAAGTCGGCCTTTTCTTCTTGCAGCTGACGATTCAACTGGCGCAGATCGGCCCACTCTCGCTTATAGTGGCTCTTCTTCTGTCTCTTCCTCTCTAAGAGCCGGTACATGTAGCTGGTTTTCTTTCGGAGAACGGACAGCTTATCTGAAAGCTTAAGATTTTTGAATAACAGAGAGAGGTTCTTTTGTTTCACAGAGTCGAGTTCTTCGATCAACGAAGGAGAAGCCAATGCAGAAATTGAAAAATAACAAATCATACATGCACATATTTAAAGAAAACGGAGGCACGTGCCAAGGAATAAAAAGTACTAGGGTTTCCGGAAAATTAGGAAACCCTAGAATCCCAAGAGTCATTACACAACAAAAAACATTCATTATCATTAAAAGATTGTTCAAGCATACAAGTCCAGAAAATATAAAGACAGACTACAGGCAAACAACAGGTCTGATCAGAGAAAATAAAAGGAGCTACCCTAAATCCCAGCATCCAGCTCTTCAGCAAGTTGCTCCAACACCTCCTCTACTAGGGCACCTGGTGAAGCTCCACCTGGCAGCTCACCCAGACCTGCAAAGGTTGGGGAGGGAGAAGAGGTAGGAAGAGCTAAGGCGAGAGCCTAGTCTGGTTGAGGCTTCTCTTGTGAAGGAGAGTGGAAAAGGGTGAGGACATGCTCAGCAGATTCAGCTGCTCCGCTGGTATGCAGGCGCTCTCGCTCCTGAGCAAAAGTGAAAGAAGTGGGCTCGGGGGGAGTCTCCAGAGGCAGATCTCGATCGAAAGGAACCCCGGGATGGCCTGAGTCCCACTTGGCCTGCTCGTCCAGAGCAAAGTAGTAATAGCCCATGGCCTCTAGAACAAGCAGTGAATAGAGTTCCTTGGACCCCAGGAAGGCTTTATGGGCCTTCTCCCGGGTGAGCTGGACCAACCTCAAACCCTTTTCAGAGTTTAAGAATTTGGTCTCCCACCCTTCTCTGGCTTTCGCCAGGGCCTCATCAGCTAATTCCTCGCTTCCACCAGAGCCTCATCCCGCGCTTCAGAGCGGGCCATCTCTACCACCTTTACCTGGGCCTGCTTCACCTCGGCTAACTTATCCTTTAGCTCTTTCAGCTCACCCCTCTGCCTTTTTAGCTCAACTCCCCACTCCTTTGCCAAATCGTGAAAACGCCGCTCCTTCTCGCGCAGCTCCTTGTTCTCTTTAATCGCATCAAATTGTATCATAGATCTTATGGCCCGAGTGGCCAAGATAACCTTCTTGGAAAGAGCCTAATTACAAGAGAAGGGATTAATACTTAGGCAAATGATATGAAAGGAAGAAGAAAAGGAAGGAAGAATTTACCCAAGCCTCGTCCTGGCACCATGACTACAAAATTTCGCAGTCACTCATCTTCTATAGGACCTGCTGGTCCGCGGATAAGCATTGACCGCGCATATACTGGAGATCCACCTCCCCTGGGCAATTCAAGATGGTATTAATGGAGGGGGTGGTGCTGCAGGTGACCGGAGCCTGGGCTATTGGGGCACGACTGCCCTGAATTGTGCGGGGCCTCTTAGCCAGAGGAGTCTCATCCACCTCGGACTTAGAGGTAGGGCTCTTTGCCGCCGTAGGGCGAGGAGGCAGCCGTGGAGGGTTGGATCTTGGCACTCGGAAGGGAAGGGAGCTCTGGATTTTGGAAGAGAAGGCAGAGCCCACTGCCTGAGCTCTCGGCTCTGGGGCAGCCTCCATTCCTTGTTTGCTGGCAGCAATCATTTGGCGCATCATACTTGCTGAAAAAGAAAAGGAGAAGATAAGAAACTTATGAAACATAAAGTATCAAGGACAGACCATGATAAAAAGGATTTTACCAATCTCTCAGGTCAAAGGATTATCTCCTCTCGCTCATTAAAGAAGTCTAAAACATGAGGTAAGAGGAGGTCAGTTACTGAAGAGGGTTCTCGTTAAGGGTGGAAATGATTTTTTGCAAACGGGGAGACTTGTCTGCAGTGGACAGATGATTATATGAGGGAAGCTACTCAATGGGTTTAGGGTCAAAACCCCTGTCTCCATCACAGTAGACAAAAAATAATTTCTTCCTCCAGGCTTTGTTTGAAGAAGGGAGCCCATGCAAGAAATGAACTCCAGGTCTGGCGCTAAGATGAAGCAGCCAGGGTTGGAGCTCTTCGCCTGGTAGAGCTGGTAAAAGGTCTGAGCTGTGGGATTCAGACCAGCATACCGCATAGCCAGATTATAACACACTATGATCCTAACGGAGTTGGGGGTAAATTGAAAATTTGTTATTTTATACATGGCGGAAATTTCTAACATCAGAGGGTTTACGGGAAGACGCAAACACAATGGAACTGGTCGGCGCAGAAGGTCAGGTGGCCTTTCGGCACTTCGCATGCTAGAATACCCGATGGAGGGCTGTAAGGGTCAGATTGTTCAGGGAATTTGTATTTATAGTGAATTTCTTAAATGGATCTATCGCTAAGGATGGAGGTAACTTTTGGATGATCAGGGACCGGCGGGTAATATTCTAGAGACAATGAGGAAGAAATGGCGGCCGCCGAGAGAGAAACTAACGTCGCCGGAGAAGAAGAAGTAGTAGGAGGAGCGTCGCGAGGAGACGATGCTTCTGACATTATTGAGAAAAAAGAAATAATAGGGAATCATAAAAGTACCTAGTATTTAAGGGTGGTCAGAAAAGCTGGGAAGCCTAAATTTGCTGGGTTGCTAGAGAGAGAAAGAGAATCTCGAGAGTATTTTGCCAAAATAAAAACACGAAAAGTGAAAGAGAGAGAGAGTGCAGTGGGAATATAAGGTAAAGTGATAATTTCAAAAAATGATAATCGAGGAAAAAGCGGGATTCGATGGGATCCTCGCATATAATGCGGGGCAGATGAACAGTACCCTAGGTGGTGAACTAGAACAGTAATTGTCCTTGGGTAGGTCATGCGCCGCTGAATTGTCAGTACAGTACTTGAAAAGGAGTGCAGGTATAGTAACCATTTCGGGATATTGACCGACACCACTAATGCCAATGATTAGGCCTGGTTACCAAGTGGATTTTTAGGGATTCGTGCAGGTACGAGATATAGAAAAAGGCGCATGGGACCTCATTTACTCCTAAAGGCCTTGAGATTTTACCGATCTACCCTAACCATTTCTGGAAGAGGAGTTGATGTGGCCTGAATAGCCAGACCTGGATAGGGGTAGATCTAAATGATGATTATTAAGGAAAATCTAGAAGACTTGGTCAGATCAGTCTTATGGAAGGCCTGGCTTGGTCTTCTCGAAAAAAAGGGGTTAGAGATATATCGAAAGAGGGATCGGTATAGCTCAGGAATTGTCCTGACCTGGCATATATTCTCTCATGAGATAACCTCGAGAGAGAAGGATCAAGGCAGGTCTGATTCCTTGATCTATGAGATAACCTGGAGAGAGAAGGATCATGACAGGTCAGGTATCCTGATCTCTTAAAAGGGAACAGGTGGGACCACTTGTCAGAATTAGTTGCGTAACGGCTCTTGATTCGCGGCCAGTGTTTCCGAGATCCCGGATGGGGTCCCCACTGAGGAAAACTATAAATACCCCAGCCTCAAGGCTGGGAGAGGTATGTCACTCTGGTGCATTCTTTTTGTTGTGCATTAAAACACTCCATAACGCTTATCTGACTTAAGCATCGGAGAGATTTCCACCGGAAAACCCCCGGTGGTCCTTTTCTGACGTGTTTTTGGGTGCAAGTCAGGCGTGCACAGGGCGAAGTACTGGTTTCAGGCGTTATTATATTTTTGGGTGAAACAACATCCATTGAAATAAGTCAAAAGGGATTAAGATGGTGGAATCTTCAAGTGAGTGGTTGCAAACATTCAAAAAACCCATGTTTCAAGTTGAAGTCCATTTTTGTACTAGAATTAGGATTGCAGGTTTTTTCGTTTTGATTCACACAATTGATTTTAATAATAATTAATAATGTATTGATTCATAACACTAAACACTGGACTTTGCAGGGTATTAATGTGAGGTCAGAGTTGTTAGAAGCGGTTATATCGTCTCTTCCATGCACTCTTAGTGAGATATTCAAAGTACTGAATTATGACTCCATTTAAAGGGTGATGTGGCCTGAATAGCCAGACCTGGATTGGGGTAGACCTGAGCCAAGATTGCTAAGTAGAAGACCAGAAGGCTAGACCAGCCCTGTCTATGAGAAGAATTGACCTGGTCCTCCCATAAAAGGCCAGAGATATAGCGAAAGTGGGATTACCACAGCCCAGGAATTGTCCTGGTCTGGATTCCCTGCGAGATAATCATAAGAGGGTAGGTTCAAGGCAGGTCTGGCGCCCTGATCTGCCAGTAGGGAACAGGTGGGACCACTTGTCATGCATGGTTGCATAACGGTCCTTGATTCATGGCCTTTGCTTTCGAGATCCCGGATGGGGTCTCCACTAGGAAAACTATAAATACCTCAGCCCCAAGGCTGAGAGAGGTATGTCATTCTTGTGTATTCTTTTCCTTGCTCACTGAAATACTCCATATGCTAATCTGACTTAAGAATCAGAGAGGTTTCCACCGGAAAATCTCCGGTGGTCCTTTTCTGATGTATTTTTGGGTGCAAGTCAGGTTTACACAAGGAAAAGGTTTGGTCTTAGGCATAGTCATGTTTTTTGGTGAAACAATTGGCACCATCTGTGGGAAGGAAATTAAAGCTAAGACGTGAGATAACGGATGGCCTCAGACGGGCTACGGTGAAATCTAGTGGGGGATCTGGGTGGTACTCCTAGTTTCGCCGCACCGTGGGGCATGCCATAGTCAACAAGGCCGTCACCAGCAAGGCCAGTGGTGGCAGGGCCGTTAGCAGCAGCCGGACCGAGCACCACGCAACCCCCCTATGGTGGACCCACACCTGTTGATGGTGGATCGCTGAACGAAACTTTCCTCAGGTAGCTGTCTGAGCTCATCGGAAAGGCTGTGGAAGTGGCTGTGGAGAAGAAGTTTGCAGAGTTCTCAACGCCACCATCTAAAACACCCCCAGCCCGGACAGTTTCTCTATTGGAAACAGAGTCGTCGCACGGGCAGTGCACGGTTCGGACCCCCCTCCAGGACGGAGAAGAGAAATTTCTCACTTCTGATAGCGAAACATCGAGCCAAGCTAACCCGAATCTCGTAGAGTAAATGCAAAATTTGCAGAAAGAGGTCCGAGAGTCTAAGAAGAAAATGGCAAGCGTTGATGCGGTCCCGGCATGGAGGGGCACGCCGTTCACTGAGGAGGTCATGCGTGATGATGTTTGGCCTCCTATAGATCCATGGGCTTTGAGTATAACGGGACAACAGACCCATGGGATCACCAGAGACGTTTTGAAATCGCAGTGGCTGTGCACAAATTCTCGGATGTGGTCATGTGTCGGGTCTTCCCAATGACCTTCACTAAAATAGCCTAGCTCTGGTTTAGTCAGTTGCCGCCGTGTTCTATCAGCAACTTTGATGAATTCAGCTCAGCATTTCTGCATCATTTTACCAGCTGCAGGAAATATCAGAAAATGCCACTGGAATTGTTCAGTCTGAAGCAAAAGGAGAATGAGAGCTTGCGTGCATATATCAACCGATTCACGAATGCGAAGCTAGAGGTTCCGTCGGCATCTGAAGAACTCCTGGTTCATGCGTTAGCACAAGGGCTCAGGAGAGGAGAATTTTTTCAGTCGCTGGTGGTAAAGCCAGCTCTGGAATTTGGAGAGCTTTTGGAGTGGGTAGAGAAGTACATTCACTTGGAGGAGGCCTTAAGAATCAAGGAAGAAGGAGAGAAGAAAAGAGACTGGTATGACAGAGAGGAGAGAGCGCCGATAAAGAGATCTAGGCCAGACCTGGTGGGAGGACGACCTCGCTTTGACAAGTATACGCAACCACTCAGGGGGAGATCTTGCAGGCAATTGAGAGGCATCCCGATCTCAAGTGGCCCAAATTTTACTCTCAGAAACCGATGAAGGAAAGTTCTGATCGATTCTGTCGATACCATAATGAATATGGGCATGACACGGATCAGTGCACTCATATGAAGGATGAACTGGAGAGGATGGTGCAGACCGAGCACCTTAAGGAGTATGTGCAGATGAGGAGATAAGAATCTAGGTCTGACTCCCGTAGGCGTGATCGACCTCAAGGGAACAGGAAGGAACAAGATAATGGAAGAGACAATGGGAGGCGGAGTGATCAAGCCCTGGTTTTACGAGGAGAAACCCTAATGATCATAGGGGGTGAGTGGGACGAACACTCCAGGTGAACCCAAAACAGCTATGTCAGAGCTGCGAAGGACCTGGTCAAGAAATCGCGAGAGGTGGGACAGATAGCCCCGAGTCAAGTATATGTTTCGGATCAGAGGATGATAATGGCATCTTGGCTCCTCATATGGATGCCTTGGTCATAACAGCCACTATCGCAAATTATAATGTGAGAAGGGTATTTTTGGATAGGTAAACTCGATTGATATCCTATTTTATGATCGCTATAGAAAGATGAAACCGGATGTGGAGATGGAAGAAGTGACAACTTCATTGGTAGGATTTGCAGGGGGAGCTTTGAAACCTTTAGGAGCAGTAAGGCTTTTGGTTACACTGGGGGAAGAGCCATATAGGATGACCAAGACAGTGTGATTCTTGGTTTTAGATGCGCCATCTTCATACAAAGTTATGATGGGATGACCATCCCTTAGCCGGTTCCAAGCAGTCATCTCGGTATACCATATGAAGTTGAAGTTTCCTGCCCAGGATGGAACAGGCGAGGTTAGGGGAGATCAGTATGCGTCCAGGCAAACGTATGTCGAGTGCATCCAGCGTAATGAAGAGGAAAGACAAAAATAGAGAACTAGGGTGGAGAAAGCGATGCCAGAGCTGGCTCAGAGAGAAGAGGATCTGATGAAGGTCGAGATGGTCTTAGGGGATGATAGTAGGGTTGTGCGAGTGGGAACGACCTTGAGCCTGGAAATCCTGGTAGACCTGGTTCAATTTTTGAGGGATAATGCTGACGTCTTTGCCTGGTCTCCACATGACTTGGTGGGAATAGACCCAACAGTTGTAGAGCACCACCTCAATATCAGCCCTGGATAAAAGCCAGTGAAGCAACGGAAGCGTTATTTTGGTCCAGAGAAGGACGCAATTATTGAAGCCGAGGTTGAAAAACTTCTAAAAGCTAAGCACATTCAGGAAATACAATTTCCTGAGTGGCTTTCTAACGCGGTATTGGTCCCCAAGACTCAAGATGGTTGGCGCATGTGTATAGATTTTCGCGATCTTAACCGTGCTTGCCCTAAGGATCACTACCCTCTGCCAAGGATAGACCAGTTAGTCGACTTCACATCTGGCTGCGAGCTATTAAGCATGATGGACACCTCACAAGGATATCATCAGATCAGGTTGGCAGAAGAGGACTGGAAGCGAGTTAGTTTTATAACCCTAAAAGGAACATATTGTTACGTGGTCATGCCGTTTGGGCTCAAAAATGCAGGTGCCACGTATCAGCGATTGGTGGATAAGATGTTCAAAACTCAGTTGGGAAGGAACATGGAGGCATATGTTGATGACATGTTAGTCAAAAGCGTGAAGGCAGCCTTGCAAGTAGATGGTCTGAGAGAAACCTTCGATACCTTGAGGAAATACATGATGAAGCTCAATCCCAAAAAAATGCGCATTCGGTGTCAAAGCTGGCAAATTCCTGGGGTATATAGTTACGGAGAAGGGGATTGAGGCCAACCCTAAAAAGGTAAGAGCCATCATGGAAATGCAGGCACCAAGAAATGTCAAGGAGATGTAGTGCCTGGCAGGTCGAATTAATGCCCTGACTAGGTTCGTCTCCCGCTCAGCTGAAAAAAGCTTACCATTCTTCCAGGCCTTGCGAAAAAAGGCTCGATTTCAGTGGAGTGATGAATGTGAGGAACCATTCTGGATGTTAAAAGAGCACCTAGCTAGCATGTCATTACTCACCAAGCCAATTCAGGGTGACCTTTAATTCTGTACTTGTCTGTAGAGCAGCAGGCTGTCAGCTCTGTCTTGCTCAGAGAGAAAGGCAAAATACAAAAGCTAGTGTATTATTGGAGCAAAATATTGCATGATGCTGAGATTCGATATGTGGAGGTGGAGCGAGCAATGCTAGCTCTGGTCGGCACGGCGAGCAAGCTGCGACCTTACTTTGTCTCACATAACATAATAGTGTGGACCAACCTACCGTTGAAGGCCATCATGGACAATCCAGAGGCATCAGGACGGATGGTCAAGTGGATAATCGAGCTCAATGAGTTCAATATAACTTTCAATGCTAGAACAACCATTAAAGCCCAGGCATTGGCTGATTTTATGCAGGAAATGACCAGCTCTTCCGAGGACAAAAAGGAATGGATAATTTTCACAGATGGTTCGGTAGGGAACCAGGGCTGTGGTGCTGGCATAGTATTGATTGACCCGACAGGTGTGGGTACTGAATATGCAGTACGGATGAACTATACCCTGTCTAATAACGCAGCTGAATATGAGGCTCTCTTGAGGGGAGTTCAAATGGCAAAGGATCTGGGAGCTAAGCAGGTATGCGCTGTTTCAGCCCAAAAAGTGAGCTACCTGAATAACACTTGAAAGCCCAAGAACTTCCTGAACCTACACCACAAAAATAGATTAGAAAGGACCACCGGTGGTTTTCCGGTGGAAACCTCTCCGATGCTTAAGTCAGTAAGCGTTTGAGGTGTTTTCCAGAAAGAAAGCAGGAATGCTCAAGAGAATGACATACCTCTCTCAGCCTTGGGGCTGAGATATTTATAGTTTCTCCTGTAGGGGACCCCAGCCGGGATCTCATGAACACACGCCGCGAATCAAGGACTATTAAGCAATAAATTCTGACAAGTGGTCCCACTTGTCTCTTCGCTGGAAATCTGGGAAACAGGTTTCCCCTGTCCCCGGTCTTCCTTATTTCCTTCTCCCAATCTGACCCAGTCCATAATATCTCGGCTCTTCTTTCCTCTTGTCCCCGCTGTTCAACAGGTCAGCTCTTGCTAATAATGAGGAAGAGCTCTATTCCTTAGGGGACTCAACCAGGCCTTTTACCCAGACCAGTTTAAGCTTCAATCCCTATGACTTAAGCTTGGTATAATCTCCAAACTTTTAGTGCCCTTCAAGACGGCTAAGTCAGGGATCTCAAGCGATAACCACCTCTTCCTAACATTCTGTTTTATCGGGAGGGCTAATTAGATCTTTCATAGAGACAGAGCTATTCTAGCCCTCTCTTAAATTATCTAATTATTCTGAGTCAGAACTACCCCAAACCAGGTCTGGCATATATGTTGCCCTATCATGCGCAAAAGTTGATTCGCAGCTCGTGTGTAGACAAATAAGTGGAGACTTTGAGACAAGGGATGAACACATGCAGAGATACCTAGCTCAGTTCATGGAAGTAGCTAAGGACATGAGGACTCTGACTGTCCTTCAAATCCCTAGGGAAGAAAACACGAGAGCAGACTATTTAGCTAAGGTGGCTAGTTCGACTGTGGATTGTTGGGAGAGAGTAATCACTCTATTGATGGCGGAACAGGAATTTGGGGAAGAGCAAGTATGTTCAGTGGATGAAAGAGAGGATTGGCGTTCCCCTATCAAGGCATATCTGGAAAGGGGAGAGATGCCGGAAAACAAGAGGGAAGTAGTGAGGGTGAGAACAAGGTCAGCCCGTTTTTGTTTGATTAAAGGGATGTTGTTTCGAAGGGGATTTGGGCGGCCTCTATTACGGTGTCTAAGCTTAGAGGAGGGAACACATGTCCTCAAAGAAATCCATGAGGGCTGCTGCGGCAATCATATGGGAGCGAGGGCCTTGGCCAGTAAGATAATGCGAGCTGGATATTTCTGGCCATTGCTGCAGAAAAAGGCGGAGGACTTTGTCAAGCGATGCAGAAAATGCCAACAGATGTCTCCCTTGACTCACCAACTAGTAGAGGAGCTCATGACAATGAGCTCTCCCTGTCCCTTTGCGAAATAGGGGATAGACATGGTCGGACCATTTCCAATAATCCCAGCCCAGAAGAGACTTTTGATTGTGGTCATTGATTACTTTAGCAAATGGGTTGAGGTCGAGGCTCTAGCAAAAATCACGGAAGAGGCGGTGATGGGTTTCATCTGGAAAAATATTGTATGTCGGTTCGGTATTCCAAGGGTCTTGGTCTCGGATAATGGTACCCAGTTCATGGGAGGCAAAATCAAGGCTTGGTGCACCAAAATGAAAATTGAACAACACTTCACATCTGTTTACCACCCGCAAGCGAACGGTCAGGTTGAGGTGACCAACCGTATCCTTGTCCAGGGGATCAAATCATGCTTAGAAAGATTAAGGGGTAAATGGGGAGAGAATTTGAACTCGATACTTTGGGCCTATCGCACTAATCCTAAAGGGAGCACAGGCGAAACCACCTTCATCTTAGTCTATGGCATAGATGTCGTTATCCCCATAGAATCAGCCTCGAAACCCACCGAATACAGAACTTTGATTAAAATCAAAACAACGCACTAGTACAGGATGCCCTGGACTTAATTGAAGAGAAAAGAGATCGGGAAGCAGTCAGGATGGAGCATGTATGAGGACGAATTTGGGCGGCTTATAACAAAACAGTTCGGAGGAGATATTTCCAGGTGGGATACCTGATCTTGTGAAAGGCTGATCTAGGAAGAACTAAGGGAAAGTTGGAGACCACTTGGCAAGGGCCGTTTTGGGTCATAGAAGTTTTGGCCGACGGTGCTGACAAGCTGGAGGAAACGGATGGGGCTGAGATACCTCGAGCATGGAATATATTAAATTTACGTAAATTTTGTGTGTATTGTGATTTTGCAAAACTTATTTATATAATGCTAATGCAGGTTCATTCTTATTTGACAACTAATTGATCTCTCTAAAGCCAGGATTGGATAAGGGCGAATGCCTCATTTTGCCTGACCTGATTGTCAGTTTAAGCCAGGATTGGCTAAGGGCGGATGCCCCATTTTTCCTGAACTGATTGTCAGTTTAAGCCAGGATTGGCTAAGGGCGGATGCCCCATTTTTCCTGACCTGATTGTCAGTTTAAGCCAGGATTGGCTAGGTGCAGATGCCCCATTTTGCCTGACCCGATTGTCAATTTAAGCCAGGATTGGCTAAGGGCGGATGCCAAAGTTTGCCTGACCTGATTGTCAGTTAAGCCAGGATTAGCTAAGGGCGGATGCCCCATTTTTCCTAACCCAATTGTCAGTTTAAGCTAGGATTGGCTAAGGGTGGATGCTCCAATCTTTCTGACCTGATGGTAAGTGTAAAGCTATAATTGACCAGGGGTGGAAACCCTAATTTTCTGTGTTTGATTGAACAGATATGACAAGAAATTAAGATCGGCCAAAATAATAAAAATAAAAAAAATCGACGAAAATATTCTTGCATTCATCACAAAATTTCTGGCAATACAGCAAAGGACAAAAGCATACGCCTTCTTCTACAAATGGAAAACTGGCAAATTTGATTATAAGTGCAAAAAAGAAACAGAAGAATAGAAATTCAGAAAAGCCCATAAAAACATTTATCCATGGGAAGTGGAAGCCAGCCGATCAGAAGCTAGAACTCGGCGGACACGCCACAGTTCGCGCTCGGTCGCATGATAGCACTGGCGATATTTGTCGGCTCGCTCGGAGATGGCGTGAGCCACGCTAGCGGCGATGGTCAGCAGGTTTACCGATTCCGTCAAGTCGGCCTTTTCCTCCTGCAGTTGACTGTTCAGCTGGCGGAGCTCGGCCCACTCTCGCTTGTAGTGGCGCTTTTTCTTCCTTTTCCTTTCCAGGAGTTGGCACAGGTAGTTGATTTTTTCCCGGAGGGCGGACAGTTTGTCTGAGAGTTTGAAATTTTCGATAAATAGGGAAAGATTTTTTAGCTTCACAAAATCAAGTTCTTAAAGCAAGGAAGGAGAAGCCATTGCATAAATTGAAAGATAAACAAAACATAAATGCTCATATATATAGAAAATGAGGCACGTGCCACGGAATAAAAAGTACTAGGGTTTTCGGAAAACTAGGAAACCCTAGAATGCCAAAAATCACTACAAGACAAATTGTTCAGAAGGGAAGTACATAAAAACAGACCAGCCACACAGGCAAACAACAGATCTGTTTAGAAGGCGCAACTTAAGCAAAACTAAGCCTAAATCCCCGCGTCTAGATCCTCCGCGAGCTGCTCTACAGCCTCCTCTGCCAAAGCGCCAGGAGAGGCCCCTCCCGGCAGTTCACCAAATCAGCGAAGGTGGGGGAGGGAGTAGACGTGGTTAGTGCAAGAGCCAGACTTTAATTTAGCTGAGCTGCCTCTAGAGAAGTTGGGAGAGCGTCGAAGGTGGCGAAGACGTGTGCAGCAAACTCGGGCGTGTCTAGCTTGTGCAGGCGGTTTTGCTCGGGAGAGTAGCAGAAAGAGGTAGGCTCAGGGGGTTGCTTCATGACTTCCACGCGATCGAAAGGAACTGTGGGCTTCTTCTGGGCCCATTTCGCCTGGGCATCCAAAGCAAGGTGTAAGTACACCTCTGCCTCTGGAGGCAGCAGATGGTACAGTTGCTCCGAGCCCAGGAAAGCACGCTGGGTGGACTCCCGTGCGATCTGGATTAGCCTCAGCCCTTCCTCAGAGTTAAGGAACTCCGTTTTCCACCCTTGGCCACAATATCATCCGCCAAGCTCTGAGCCTCAACTAAGGCCTCATTTCGCGCCTCCTCTCTTGACATCTCGAGTACTTTCTGCTCCGCCTTCCTCACCTCCTCCAGCTCTTGCTCTGCTTTCTTCAGCTTGTTGGCCCTCACTTCGCACAGTTCGCGCGGCCTCTTCTCCTTCTCTTACAAAGTTTTATGTTCCTTTGCCATATCTGTATTCATCAGGGCCCCCCTAGCCCTAGTAACAAGAATTGACCTCTTCGACGCCGCCTAAAAGTAGGAAACTTAGCAAAATGGAAAGAAAGATGAAAAGGGGGGATAATGGAAAGGAGAATTACCCTTGCTTCGTCCTGGCACAGAGACTCTATGAGGTCAGAGTCTGACCACTTCTCAAGTGTGGCCCTATCGGCAGTTGGGCATTGACCCTGGATGAACTGGACAGCAAGAGGGTCAGGGCAGTCCAAAACTGATTTGTTGAACCAGGTGTCGTTAGGAGTCAAAATCCTAACCCCAAAACAAGATGTCTCTCTTGGGCCAGAACGGGGCCTTTTCGCGGGCCGCCCCATCCTTTCCCCCGAGTTTGAGGGGGCAATGATTTTAACCTCTGGCTCGGTAGGAGCTTCGGGAGTTCCTGAGCCGCTGGCTTCAGCTCGGGCAGGCTCGGGTACCAGAGCTCGTTGCTCTGATCCTGCTGTTGTACCCCTCTAGCGGGCATCCATGATTCGGTGCATCATATTTTCTAGAGAAGTAAGAACACTTAGTCAAAAATCAACATTAAAGTGCCAAGTCAGGCAAAAATATTAAATTCCAGAGCGGTTAATATTCTTTACCAATTTGAGGGGTTAAGGGACTGTTCTCCTCCTCATCATTGAAGAAATTTATGGTAGAAGGGGTGAGAAGTTCGGAGAGAGAGAAAACGTGCTCATTTAATGTGGAGATTATCCGCTTGAGGCGGGGAGATCTGTCTTTCACGGCCAAATGCTGCTGGACCGGCAATTCCTCAAGGGAGCGAGGGGGGAAACCCCACTCTCCCAGACACTGGATAAAGAAAAACTTTTTGTGCTAGCACTATTTAGAAGAAGGGATGTCGGTGACGAACCGGACGCCAGTCCTGGCGCACAGGTAAAAATATCCCGGGGATGAGATCTTCACTTGGAAGAGCTGGAAAAAGGTCTGAGCTATCGGGTTTAGGCCAATGTATCGCATGACTAGACTATAACTTATGATAATCCTAAAAGAATTAGGAATAAACTAATGAACTAGGATTCTGTACATCCGCGATATTTCTAAAATTAGGGGGTTCACCGGCAAGCGGAAGCCCGCCTGGAATTAGTTTACAAAAAAGGTTAAAAAGCCCGCCGGCGCCTGATAGGCTATTACGCCGACGTGAGTACTTAGCAATTCAAATCCCTCTGGTATCTAATATTTATACCTTAAATTCTCCACGGTGCTATCGCTAAGAATAGAGCAAACGTATGGCCAAACGGGGATATAAGGTGGGTATTCAAAGTAGGAGGACGGCGAGGCCGGTGCCGCCGGAGGGGAATCAACGGTAGGAGAAGCGGCGATAGGGGAATCCGCGGTGAGAGAATCGGCGGCGGGAGAGTGAGTAGCAGAAAAATTGGCAGATGAAGAAGATGAGGACCTTGACATTATTGGAAAAGTAATAAAGGTTGGAGAAGTACCTGGTGATAGAGGTGGTCGGAAAAACTTGAAGATAATGAGGAATCGTCGGAGGAGGGAAACAGAGAGCAAATATGTTTGCAGAAATCGAAAATATGAAAAGTGGGGAAGAGAGAGAGGATATCAGGAATAAAAAGAAAAGGGATATTTCCAAAAAATAGAAATCGATTAAAAAGAGGGATCTTGATGGGATACCCGCATTTAATGCTTGACAGATGAACAATGCCCTAGGTGATGAGTTGGAACGCCAATCGTTGTGGAGTAGGCCACACGCCGCTGACCCATCAGTGGTATAGTACTTGGGAAGATGTGTAAGTATGAAACAGTCCCAGGATATCGACCGACACCAATAATTCCAATGATTAACCCTGATCAAAAGACCGGTTTTGGGGGATTTGAACAGATACAGAAAATTGGAAGGACGTGTGGGGCCCTGGTTGTGCCCAGGAAGAGTCCTGACAGATCTACCCCAACTATTTCGGGGGGAGGAGTTGATATGGCCTGAATAGCCAGACCTGAATTAGGGTAGACCTGAGCCAAGATTGTTAAGGAGAAGACCAGAAGGCTAGACCAGCCCTGTCCATGAGAAGACCTGACCTGGTCCTCCCAAAAAAGGCCAGAGATATAGCAAAAGTGGTATCACCACAGCCCAGGAATTTTCCTGGTCTGGATTCTCTGCGAGATAATCATAAGAGGGCAAGTTCAAGGCAGGTCAAGCGCTCTGATCTCCCAGTAGGGAACAGGTGGGACCACTTTTCATGCGTGGTTGTGTAATGGCCCTTGATTCGTGGCCTTTACTTTCGAGATCCCGGATGGGGTCCCCACTAGGAAAACTATAAATACCTCACCCCCAAGGCTAAGAGAGGTATGTAATTCTTGTGCATTCTTTTCCTTGCACACTGAAATACTCCATACGCTTATCTGACTTAAGCATCGGAGAGGTTTCCACCGAAAAAACTTCGGTGGTCCTTTTCTGACGTATTTTTGGGTGCAGGTCAGGTTTACACAAGGCAAAAGTTTGGTCTCAGGCATAGTCAAGTTTTTTGGGTGAAACAAAGGGCCATCTTGTTGTATTCGACATTCTTTAAAGATGCTCAAAATATGTAAGATTTTTTTTTTACTTTTCTCATTTATTTCGTTATTATTATTTTCAATTGTTTCGTATATGTCTAGTATAGTATAGTGCTATTGATTTTCCATTTGTTATCTATTTTTCCTGATATGAATTATTTGTGTAAATAGGGAAAAGATTAAAAGTAACCATTGAACGGGGTACAAAAATAGTTCAAGTTATTGCGGATGCCCTCTTTAGCTTGCCTTCGACAAAGGACCTCGAGAGACCCATCGTAATTTCCTGAACCTACTACTAAATTACCTAGAGAAAAACCAGTAAGCTCTTTTCCTTGCTCTACGTGTTTGTTGAGGAATTTTGTTGAATTAAATGAGTTAATAAGATGGGTTGTTGTTATATTATCTACCGTATGTTATGTTGTATTTTGAGAAAGGCCTACTTTTAATACTAATTTTTATTCTTGATTTTTATTCAATACAGAGTACATTTTCTTAGATAATGCTGGCAATTTTTTTCTCTTTTTTTGTTAATTAGTTTTCTGGCTCGACTGTCTACTCTCCAAAACACTTCCCCCATCATCTTGGCACTCTCGCACCTCCATCCCTCCGTCATCTCGGTATTCCCGCGCCTCACTCCTTCCATCATCTTGGCATTCTCGCGCCTCGCTCTCTCCAATAACCGAGTCAACAAACCCAAGGGGATGTCATGTGTGTTATACATCATGAGGCCCTCTTTCTTCGGAAAGGACTACACTCGAGCGAGCACTGATGTGTATCAAATGTCGAGCGTTGAGGACTATATTTGAGGGTCGGTGGTAAACTATCTTCCACCATGACTAGTACAAAAAAAAATATATTCTAGAATAGACATTCTAGAATGACTCAGGCGGCTACGTACTAGAATGTCGTCCGGTGGCATTTTTTTAATAAAAACGTCCCATACTAGAACCACTTTTACAATATATGTTCTAAATAATACGAGTTTGTCATATCTAGAACGTCTTTAAAAAACACATTCTAGTATATTCGATATCTAGAACGTCTTTAAAAAAATATTCTGGTAAATTCAATATCCAGAACGTATATTTTAAATACGTTCTGGTATATGCGATTATTTAGAACGTATTTTGAAAAGCATTCTAGTATATCATATTATTTAGAACGTCTTTCCTAAAGATGTTCTGGAATGTAATAAAAAAAATTTACATTATCTTCAAAACAAGAATCTCGTCTTCAAGAATCTCGTCTGTTTGTAGATAATCTCCCTTCCTCTCCTCCTTCGATCCAAATCCACCTCTCAATCCCATCTCCCTCGGTTCTCCATCTTCATTCCGCCATTCAAGTCCCGTCTGTTTGCCTTAGTCCTCCCTTCCTCTCATCCAAACCCACCTCTCAATCCCATCGCCCTCGGTTCTCCCTGATTCTCCATCTTCATCCCACCATTCAAGACCAATGCACAAATCACAAACACACACATGAATTCACTATAAATGTAGTCAGTATTTCAAACTACGCTATTTTGGGGTTCGATTGATTTTGAGGTTCAGTTTTTAAGTACGCTCTCGGATCTACGCTATTTTGTTCCATTCTTCAACCTATGTTTTATGTTGTTTAATTGTTGAAAACACTGAGAAGGACCGAGAAATTGTTTAGATGTTGTTGACATTTACAAGGTTTTCCAAAATTTGGGCAAAATGAAAGGTGTAGATTTAAAATGCTGATAGAATTGTCTTCATCTCAGGGGTGGAAGGGTTTGAATGAGGTCTTCACATGGGTATGTTTTTTTGATTAGAGTATTGTAATTTTAAAATTGAAATTATTGGTCTCATTCTTCGATGCTTCTGAATGGAGATACTATTTGAGATTTTTTTAAATTATCCGATGCTTTTTAGTGGAGATTATTATTCTTGAATAATCAATTGGTTTTTTTTTTTAGTTTAAATTAATCTTCTTAAAAAAAAATTGCGAGTTTTTTTAATAACATTTTCAGTGCTTTGTTTCATCTTGTATGTTATTGTGGTACTGATCTTTTAGGCCAAAATACAGAATTAGTCCAATAATTTTGTGCAGTTGGGAATTTTAGTCCACCAAATACACGGGTGGCGATTTTAGTCCACCAATTTAAAAGAAGTCGCACGTTTGGTTCATTTCTGACTTGAAATTCGAATTTGGCTGAAAATTAGATTTTGACCGGCCAACATGCCACATATATGCTGATTTAATATTTATTTTAATTATAAAAATTAATAATGGCACGTGGGTATTTACTTAAGAGGGAAATAATAATAATAAAAAGGAAGAAGATAAGGCATTAATTAATTCAAAGAATTAATATTAAGACCAATTGACACCTCATGACTTCAAGGCCCAACCAAGATACCAAGGAGTTTAGCTTTCTTCTCCAGCACATATCCTCGGTCATTAACGAGAACCTGCAACAAAAATCAAAAACGGGCTACCATCAACATTAAAACTTAAATCTTTAAGCACCTTCTCTGTTCACCATCATCAACTGTACAGCTTCATTCCGCCGTCAACCCGCCTCCAGATTCGCGAAGAGTTGATGGGTCGTCGCAGTCGCCAACTCCGTTTACCACCGTAGTTGTCGACCGAGGCGCGTCTTCCAACTCCGCTGTCATGCGCCCAACACCGCCATGAACCTGTGCCTCCAAATCCTCCGCGCAACTCGCCGTCGCGTGTACCGGATTCTAGCATACTACGCCGTCGATTAGAGGCGAGCGAGTCCCTACGCCCCAGCCCGTGACGCACACGGGCCAATTCCGCTTGCTCTGTGAACAGCCATCGCCTTCAGCTTCTGATTACAAAGTCGCGGTGGTGGTGCGTGTCGTAAACCGCCTCCGTGTGGTGGTGCCGAGGTGGGAATTGAACCAGATTAAATTTGTCTTATTAGATCTTAAGAAATTTGGGTCTTTACAAAATTTTCCCAGCCCCACTCGATTCAATTCGAAAGCAATAATTACACAAGACCCATCGTGTGGATGGGTGTTTATTTTCGTTTTTTTTTTTTAATTATTTCCCTCCTAGTAAAATGAATTTTTATAATTAAAATGAAAATTAAATCAGCACATATGTGGCATGTTGGCCGGTCAAAATCCCCAAAATTCGGGTCAAACTCTAATTTCCGGCAAAAATTCGAATTTTAGGTCCGAAATGGACTAAATGTGCGACATTTTTTAAATTGATGGACTATAATCGTCACCCGTGTATTTGGTGGACTAAAATTCCCAACTGCACAAAGTTAATGGACTAATTCTGAATTTTGGCCGATCTTCTATGTGATTGATTTGTCTCTTACCAGACTTCAGTTTATTGTGCCCATAAAAGTCCATAAAAGTTTAGTGTTTTTTATTTTATTAATTTGAATACTAATTTGGGTCAAAAATTAATGCATGTGCAAGTTGGAAATGTGGGGATATATTCGTAGGATTCAAGAGTTTGTCTCTTACATGATTATGGTTCTTGAATTTCCAAGAGATAAGTAGGACTTCTATCAGACATGCTCAAATTTCTGTTTGAAATGAATGGGTTCTCAGATTTTAACTGTTCATTTGTGCAGAGATTACTTTGAGCTGTTACTCCTTATTTGTGGGTTTTCCTTCGACGTATGTTTTTTTTTTGTGTGTGTGTTTGTGCTTGTGAAGTTTTAATTGTTAGTTTATTAATAATTGAGTGCTAATGTGCGTATGGTTACTTATGATCATATTGGTGAGTTTTTTTTTTTTTTGCCTTCTATTTTCTTTCTTTTTAAATTTTTTAAAGGTAATAAGCTCGTTATCTTGACTCAGTTTATGAAGAAATTTGCTTCTTTTAGTCATTTTTTATTCAGTTTTTTTTTCTTTCTAATTGGTTGGTTTTGGTAAACTCAAGTTTAATTTATTATAAAATGAACCATAATCTTTTGTGTTGGCTATTTGTTGTGTTATCAAGACCCAAATTTGAAATTTCCTGATCTCTTTTTTAAAGATATCATTTATCATCTTCCAAAATATTTTTGTTTAAGTTTGGCTTGAATTCTTCATTTTTTCTATTAAGATTGCACAAGTGGAATATAAGAACTTGAGGCTCTAGCTACAAGCAAAGAAAAAGAGGTACAGTTTTTTTTACTTAATTTAATAAATTATAGCGAAATTAAAATAATATACTTAATTATTCTCACCCCAAGTATATTATTTAGTTTTTCCAGATATTAATGCTTAAGGCGAGAATGGCTATATATTGTAAGTGTTTTTTTTTTTTTTGTTTTAATTTTCTTACATGGTGCAAATAACTTCTATAGCAGAATGAAACTGAAAATTTATTTGTTTAATTTTTAGTTTTTTATGTCGACTCACACAACCCGATTTTCATTTATTTACATCATTCTTTAATAATTACAAAATTATCTCTCAAGTTTGATTAAATTAATAATAAGAAAAACTATCTTTCAAAAAGTTACAAAATCTCCCGTGAAGTTTCTCAAATACGTAAGTTTTCAATATTATAACTTTTTGAGATATTTATAAAAACTATCCCTAATATTTTGACTAATTACGAAAACGCATGTTGTATTTTTTCAAAATTACAAAAACCCTATTAAAGACTCTTTTGAGATTTGTGTTTTCCTAATAAGTACCTCATCTTAAGGGTGAAGTTTCATAAAGAGTATGGCAAAGGGGTATTTTTATTTTGGAAAATAACTTTTTCTTAGAATTACATACTATCTCGGGGGTTGTTTTTTATAATTAATCCACATTTCTTCCCTAAAGCAAACTGTTCATGACCAGCTTTAGAATGTTTATAAATTACAAATAATTATTAAAAAACTAAAAATAAATCGAGATTTAATTTGTTGCACTTTACACCTTTCATAAGAAATAACATTTCAGATATCCCTTTGCATTTGTAATATTATTGCAATTAACATAGTCATGCCTCAAGGGTTTTTTCTTTTGCAATTTTACAAAATCTATGGGGTTTTTGTAATTTTTCCCTATAAATTATAATGCTGAGAATTAAGATACTATGTATTTATAAAGAAATATATTATAAAATCATAATAAACTTGTTGTTTAACCTATCTGAATCCTTCTTTTTATGCTTGTGTGACATGCTATTGAATATAGTTGTAAATAACCGACTGCATTTTATTATGTATAATAATGTGTCATTTGTGTATGTGCGTACTGATGATCGTCACTTCATTTCACATGTGCATGTATAACAAAAACTTATCAATTGTCTTACACGGCAAAAGAATAATATCCAGTGAAGATAAGGATGAGTCGACTTTAGATATTTGTGAGATACCTGCCTTCTCATCAAGGCTGCCCGACATGAATGACGAAGATGAAATTGATGATTTTCATGCTATTAGGGTCGATCATCGTGCAGGGATATGGGAGAACATACCAACAAATTAGATAGTAAACTTGAAAACATTGTATACGATGTTTTTCTATTTTTTGACTATCAACTATAATAATTTTTTAGCCTAAGACTATTTGTCTAATTATTTTTACTAATTTCAACAAGTACAAACATTAGTCATCTTTAATTTATTGACGCCATTTATTTTATTGCATAAACAGGCATGGAGGGTGACATTGGAGATGATGTTCAACTCCACTCTTCCGATCAGTCGGTCCCTTCGTTCAGCCAGCCCGTACAAGAAGTGATCGCAAGCTGACACGCATGAAAAGGCTTACTTTGAAAAATTCGGGTAAAGTGAAAGTTGATTTTGATCGTTGTTTGGAGGCTACTGGACCCAACAAGGGTAGTATTGACAACTTTATCAGTTACCTTGGCATCTTAGGATGAAAACAGGCCAGCATCGTGATCGATACTTGGAAGAACGTGCACAACAATACTAAGGCCATCTCCAGCACTGCGCTATTTCCTACGTCAAACGCCAAAATGGCGTGATTTCTTGCTCCATCAGTGCGCCATCTTCTGCGCTAATATAGGGTTTGCTACATTATTGCACCAAATTTGACGCAATACTGTAGTACTGTAGTTGCGTTAAACTTTTTTTTCCCTTGTTAATTTATCTTTTGTTTGGTTTATTCCCAGATCTCTTGAAATATTAAGAAACACGAGAAACATGGTACAAAGATGCTAAACTTTTTTTTCCCTTTTCTTGTTAATTTATCTTTTGTTTGGTGTATTCCCATTTCTTGAAATATCAAGAAACTCGGTACAAAGATGTCGATCTTCTGCAACGTTGTAATTTTATTTTTTTGTAAATTTATTTATTTATTTTTAAATATTATTATGAATGTTATTTTTATTTTGCCCTTATCTAATTAAATTTATTTATTATTATGAATTAAAATTACATATGATTTATGTTTACCAATTACAAAATAATATAAGACTAAAAAGTTAAAAATGAGGAATATAATTGAATATTTTTTTTAGTGCAAACTACTGGAGTTGTTGTGCAAGTTTTGCACTATTTTAATGCAGATTGTGCACTAAAATAGTGCAGACTGATGGAGATGGCCTAAGGAGTTGATTTGTAAGCGATATTGGTATAACGCCAACCACTCTGATTTTTTTTAATATGTTGACATTTACAAATTTTCAGGCCCTTTTTTTTACATATGTGAAGCTCTTGAGGTTTTTTTTGAGTGAGTGTTCCAATAGTTCTTGATGTCATTATCTGTCCTTGGGGGCAAGTATGAAACAATGGCAGCCCATATGTCCAACAAAACCACACCACAAAATTTAAACATACAAACCTTCAAATTTGTATTTGTTTGACACATACCCCACTCTTGAGGATGCAATTTGCAAACTAAATTAGAACAATTGACGCAGTCAGAAAAAACATATTTAACACGTAGTTTGCGTTGGGAATCTTGGGATTTAGTAGAAAATCTGAAATCTCATCAACGAGTGATTTATGTTTTCAGCTCACTTGTAGAATTGTCCCGTAATTACACTTTTTGAGAGGTAACGGAATTAGAATCAGAGATTGTGAACCGAGGAAGGCTGATAGGTTTAGTGAAGTTTCTCCGAGGACACCGGACCTCGAAGACCCCTGTAATAAAAAATTTGCATTTGAAAATGATCATATGAATATACAAAAAGGGAAAAAATTTTGAAAAATGAAATGTACACTCACCCTTGAATCAAGAAATTTGAAAAAAATATTCCTTTGTCATCTATTTTGAACTATCGGTATCTGAAATCCATATCAATTCCGAAAATGTTTCCGAACATTTACAAGTTCCATTTTCTACGGTCACCTTTCCTGATTTAAAATCTCAATACTCAAGATTTTCAATATCATTCAAAACATTAATATTAATAAATATGACAAAATATAGATATTCATTATTGCTTGAGATAAGTTAAATCGAGGCATGCCACAGAAACACTAGCCGCCACTTTCTATGCAAACTCATGTATATTTGATCTCAGCCAAACCCTTTCAATCCCAAATTTTAGTCGATTGTCGATTATCTTCAGTTCCAATTCACTTCTCATGATTTTTTCTTGTTCCCTTTTATCTTTTGAGTTATCTCATAGCTTATACAATGGTGTCCAATTAGCCAATCACACAAAACTCTGTGTGTGAATGGCCAGTATGTCACCTACGATTTCATGTGCTTCAATGGCTTTCTGATTACAAGAATTTTGGCCAAGTGATCATATATTTAAAAGTGTATGATCTTCTTTTTCACCATTTCTCGTTAGCCATTGGTACGAAATCCTAATATCATTTCTACATGTTTGGATTATGTGAATAAATCTAATAAGTGTTGAAAATTTGAAGAAATTATGTTCTTGTCATAAGTGTTTGATATCAACACATATTTTGGATCATCACCACCATATATGAGAAAAATACAATTAAAAAAAACAATTAATAGTGTGAATGGATCCTCTAATACCTCAGGGGATATCAGTACATTTGAGTTGTGAATTTAGTGTTAACAGTTGTACCATGACGGCTAAGAGGGCCCTCTTAAAAAAAATTGATTTTTGGAGGTGAAATAAAAAATAAAAATGCTACAAATATATATGTTTTAGTGTTTTCTGTATGTATGTATGTATATATAGCAAATGGTTTATACATATACAACCTTGAAAATGTAGGTAGCTAGCTCTGTATAGTTTCCACGAGTCAGCCATGCGGCATTTTGTACGGCCCTATCCTTTTTTTTTTCTTTTTCAATGAATTTAGGGTGGATTTAGATTGAAAAGTAAATTTGGATTGAGATTCAACGAAAAGATATTTGGTGTTATTATAGGCAAATTCACATGTTATATATTCTAAAGGAGATTGCCCAACTACTCTGATATATATAT
The DNA here is from genome assembly GCA_014905375.1 of Phtheirospermum japonicum. Lineage (NCBI taxonomy): Eukaryota > Viridiplantae > Streptophyta > Magnoliopsida > Lamiales > Orobanchaceae > Phtheirospermum > Phtheirospermum japonicum. Next base: position 43,441 of record BMAC01001465.1, read on the forward strand.
TTTTTGTTTTTTATATGTAAACATTTACAACTTTTCAAGCTCTTTTTTACATAAGTAATTTATTTTATAATGTAGGGGAAATTCGAGGTTTTTTTCATTAATGACGAGAAGGAGGTCGAATTTTCTCTCGTTGATGTCAAAAAGCAAAACAATTTCAAGACGAAGTAGTTAGACTATGCCAGGAGGCATTGAACGGTCATCAAGACTAACCTCACGACTAATTACATTTACATCAAGAAAAAAAGACGTGCCCCCATATGTAAAGGACTACCAGTTCCTCGATCCAGATATTTGGGATGCTTTTGTTGCATCACGCCTGATTGAAGAACACAAGGTAGGTTAAGCTCTTTTTAATATTATTTAGGAAAATGTTTCAATCAAAATTCCATTGATATTTTAACATTTGTTTTGTTCGCATGCAAAAAGGGAGAAGGCTCAAAAAGTCCAATCAAATAATAAATGTCAACAGAGGTATTCTCGTAGAGGTTACAAAGTTCTGAAATAAAAAATCATCGAGGAGAAGTATAAGGCGAGACGAGAAGCCTCGGGGAGTCCGATGGAGGTTATCCCCCCTCCATCTCCGCCCTCGTCACGAGGCATGGAAGAGAGTGCGCATCACAACCACCGGACAATATGTTACTCCTGAAGCCAGTAGTATCGCTGAAAAAATTGTAAGTTATTTTATCTTGAAAATTTACGATAAATAGAAACTTACAAAACATTTACCCTTGTATATTAAGCTAGTGTTATAGTTGTACCTTCTAGAGGTATTTGTAGTTTTTAGAGATTGTTGAATCTTTTTTTATATGTTTTTGTAATTAAGCTAGGCCTTAGGGTTTATTAATTGAGACATATAGGATTAATTACAAAACGACAACATAATTATAAAAATCACCCCAAACAAAACAGTTTTTTTTTTTGCCATTTATAATTAACCTTAACCTAGGGGAACTTTTTGTAATTAATTGAGGTATATAGGATATTTAAAAAATGATCCCATAATTATAAGACCATTTTTTTTGCCATTTATAATTAACCTTAACCTAGGGGTACTTTTTATAATTAATTGAGGCATATAGGATTAATTACAGAATGACCCCATAATTATAAAATCCACCCCCCCCCCCCAAAAGATAAAAGATAGTTTTTTTGCCATTTATAATTAACCTTAACCTAGGGGTACTTTTTGTAATTAATTGAGACATATAGGATTAATTACAAAATGACCCCATAATTATAAAAATCCTGCCAAAAAAGACATTTTTTTAATTTTAACCTAGGGGTACTTTGTAATTACTTCTTTTATACCCCAGATTTAAGAATTCCTCCAAGCAAGTCTGTTATTTTGCCTTTTGTAATTAGGATTAACCTTAAGGGTACCTTTGTAAGTAGTTGAAGAATATAGGATTAATTACAAAATGACCCCAGATTTTTAAAAACTCCATCAAACAAGATAGTTTTTTTAGCTTAACCCAGGGGTACTTTGTAATTACTTAAGGAATGTAAGGTAAATTACAAAATGACCCCAAACTTTTTAAAATTCCTCCAGATAAGACTTTATTTTATGGTGTTCATTTTTTGTTGTATAATTAGGCTTAACCCCACTGTTATTTTTGTAACAAAATGTAATTAATCAAACAGTTAGAGGACATCGTAATTAATATATTTCAGCAAAACATAATGTAACATGATATGCATGATCAAGAATTTATTTTATAAATAAGAGCTAACATGATATATTTCTTTCAAGTCATTTTTTCTCAGGAATCTTTAGAAGAACAACAATATCAGGGCAGTTTCAACCCTAGTGGCAGGAACGACGTACTTACAATAGCAAAAGGAAAGCCAGAGCATCCCGACCGTGTGAGGGGAGTTGGGAAAGGAAGTACACTTAGGACCTACTTCGAAAATCCCCAAAACCATGTCGATGGAATGGTGTCATGAGAGGAGGTATATGCTATCGTTGCATCCAGGGTTGCCGAAATGCAGAAAAAATCAAGAGGACCTCCAAGTGGCCACTACGTTTGCCCCGGAGACTCCAGTAGTCCAGAGTGCAAAAGGGAGTTGTGCCCCATATCTTATGATAGGGGATCTCAATGAATAAAATGATGATGAATATAAGGCTATATGTCGAGGATCCGTGGAGACGATTGGTTACATATGGTCGTCTTCACGACTTGGGGTCGATCATACACCACAGAAAAATGAAAGTTGGTGAAGTGAGAGTGACAGTCGTGCGTGTTATAGTTGGAGATGTGCTTGTTCCATTCCCAACGGATGAGGTCACTACTGTGGGAGAAGCGCCAAATCAGTTCATTTCTTGGCCTAGAAGTTTGGTGCAGAGTGTTACACACAAGGTACTTTTCTAAAGATAAACTTGTTCAAACTAGAATTAACGACAATAATAGTAGTAACAAAGGAAATGACATTATTAACATATTTATTTATAATTATTTAGAGCAAAAATCATAATTATTTATGTAGGGAATTTCTAAACAAAAGTAACTTGATCCAAAACCCCAGTCCCAGCCCGAAACTAAAAATGATGTTCTGAAATGTTTCTGGGGTTGCGCAGCTAATATTACTCAACAGAAATATATATCTCTGGAAGCCAGTATTGTGAGTTAGAATACGGACCACAGTGTGCAAATAAGTCAGGAGGACATGATGGGGTTTTTGCTAGCTCGGGAGATTTCCATCTCTGTCATGAAATTTTATAATAAGTATTTATTTGACCTCTTAGAAACTGATGTTTTTAAACCTAATAATATTGAAGCCCTCATGCAAACATCCTAACAATGTTCCTAATGTTTTAGGTATCTCTACATCATATTGACATTATTGGGGCATAACGATAAATATGGATTGATGTGTCCGCTGATCATTGAAAGTAATGGAAATACTAGTGAAGATATAGGCGTGCTGCTTTGGAAAAGAATTCCAATAAGAGATTTTGAGTGCTTCGTTGCACCTATTTACGAGTAAAAAGTTTCTTTTCTTTGAATCTTTTATTTTTAGAATGTTTTAACTCTTTCTGATGACGAGAACTGGTGGAGTTTACTACATTTGTTCTTATGGATCTCATGAATCATTTCATTATGTTGTCTTATTTCATGTTTTGTAGGAATCATTGTTAGTTGATGGTTCTTTTTCCTAAATATAATAGTGTGGCTTGGTTATACTCCAAGGGACAAAAGCCGAAGAAAAAGATTTCCGATAAGATTGAGATGTAAGTTTTTAGAATTTTATTTTGTTGTATTTTTATTAGTTTCTTACTTGATAATTTTTATTTACCATATAGAACATATAATGCATACCAAATGATGAAGGGGACGCACACCTACCAGTTAAAGAAGTCTCAGTGGGTTTATCCAAAGGTTAATTTAGTATGATCTATTTGCTCTTGGTTGGTAAAGACAATAAAATTATTGTGCATGAAGGATATTATGTAAATTCAAGTTGAGTGTATAGTAATTTATTGTAATTCATCATTTATTTTTTTTCTAGTGTTTGGACCAACAAAAGACATCAGAGACATGCAAGTTTTTTGTAATGAGGCATATGCTGGAGATCATCAAATTAGACATTGTTAACTCATTCGAAAAGGTAATTACTAAGTAATTAGCAAAATCAGAATAAAGGTACATTTACTAAGTCATACAAAATGATTTGAACTGACTCACATGTATCCATTACATTTAAATTCATCTTTTGACACGCGTCTAGCAGAAAAATATTGCATATATAATAAATTATAAAACGATACGAACTGACTTATCTCATGTATCCATTACAATTAAATTCATCTTTCGACATTCGTATAACATGCACAAAAATATGCATCAATGGAAAAGAAGAAATTAAATTCGCCCACCAAACGATGTACAAAGCCATGATTATGGGGATTGTTCATGAATAATGCTTGGCCACTGTTTCTTTTATATTTTCTATATATTTTGAATGATTTGAATTTTGGGAAAAAGAAAAACATATTAGAACGTACACTATAGGAAAAAAGATGTATGCATGTAAAATATCTATATCATGAAGAAACTGAAATGTGGTAATACTAGTAATTATAAATATGGAATGTGCAAAATAAATTAAAGTAAAATAGTAAATAAAACACCTGTTATATAAAACCTTCGAGGGTAGAGAGTTTGTTGATGGATATAGCCATTGGGCTATATAGGTGTTTATGTTTGATGGATTAATGTTGAGTGAGTCAGAAATGATGGTTTCAGTAAGTGATTGATTTAGAGCCTGTGGCCCTTGAGAGAGGTTATTCTTCAGCTTCCTGTGTGGACTGTTGAAGCCCACATATTCCCACCACTTTTTGCTCTGTCAGCTGCACTATTTTCCTCGATATTATCTGATCAATATATATATTTTTTATTTTAAGTGTCATGTTGTTCGAAAATATTATGTGTTTATCGCATGGATTCACCCATTATTTTTCATCATTTTTCATTATCTTATAGTGCATTTTGCCATTGAGCTGCAGGCACTCAATATAGAACAACATTATTCAGACGATGAAGTTGATGATGTATGTAAACGTTGGGCCGAGTGTTTACTAGAGGTCATTGCTTGATCACCATATAGGGTGTGCTACATAGTTTTGAGTGGATAAAACAAACTATTTATGGATGACTTGAATGGTAGCAAAATAGGTACTCATCGACTTTTGGTGATTTCTGCATTTTAACATTTGGTGATCGTGTATTTGACGACTTGTGTTGTTTGTATTGACATCTTTTGGTGATTTTGTATCATTGTGATTGATGGATGATCGTGATATATATAAATAACAGGTGTTCTGTGAAAAATTTGTGATTTATGAATTATTATGAAAAAAATTATGATTTATGAATTATTAAGAGGTCTGGAAAAAAGATTATGGAACTCCAAAAACTGTAAAATTAGAACGGATCATGTAGATTCCGTTCTAGAAAAAGTATACATTCTAGAACTTACATTTTTTTACTATTCTAGAAAAATATATTTCTAGAACGTCTATTTGAAAACCCGTTCTAAAAAGTTCATTTTCTAGAACGTCTATTTTGTAAATGCGTTATAGAAAGTTTATTTTCTAGAACATCTATTTTGTAAAGGCGTTCTAGAAAGTTTATTTTCTAGAACGTCTTTTTTGTAAAGGCGTTCTTAAAACTTATCTTCTAGAACGCCTATTGTCTAAACCCGTTCTAGAAAATCACTTTCTAGAATGACTATTTTATAAAACCGTTCTAGAAAGTATATTTTTTAGAACGTCTTTTATTTAACCATTATAGAAAATTTATTTTCAAGAATGGTTAAATTATAATCGTTCTAAAAAACCACTTTCTAGAACGGTTTAACAGGTAAAAGACCCAAAAAACTACTTTCTTGAACGGGTAAATGTATTTTCTAGAACGGCAACATAGCCATTCTAGAAAGTCGGACATTTTAGAATGGGTGAGATAACTGTTCTAGGAAGTCGGGCTTTAGAACAACTCGATCTAGAACGCATCAATACCATTTTAGATTAGTGAAAGAAGGCATTGTAGATTATTATTTCTGCACTAGTGGTTGCATCTCTTGCAGCTGTCGGACGAGCATCACTATCGCTAGTGCGAGAAACCAATTGAGCACCTCAACGAAGAGAAGTGACAAAGAAAATTATGGGAGCAATGGTAAGAGAAATTATTGAGGCGACAGCAGGGGCGAATGCGGGGGCAATGGTAGGAGTAACATCATCATCAACAATGATGGGAACGAAGGTAGACTGCTTGTGCCTATATTGGACTCTCAATCAAATGTCATCATCCACGTGGGACCACCAAAGATAATCAATTAGCTCCCCAATAGTGTGCTCTAATCTCTCATGGCATTCTAAGTGTGTCTACAAAAATTAATAAATACAAACAATAATAAGCTTATACACTATATTATTTACTGCCTACAAATATTAATATAAAAATAAAGAACAAAATATACATAATTAGTTGACTCATACAAAAAAAAAATGTAAGACGTCATTGCGCTTCTTGTTGAATGGCCACTTCGGTGATCGTGGACTTTGTTCATCCGAATTTTTATTTTCCACCATCAATTACCTTACCAATAGAGGTATATCCTCAAAAGCTAATACTACAAAAAAAATAAGTACATGTTTTAAATATAATAAATAGTTTCTCAAAATATTTATAATTATCTAGAATTGAATTATAAATTGATATATTATTACAATATAATTATTAATAGTATTTTGAATTCTTTTTTATATATAAACTTATAATTTTCTTTATTTTTTATTGTGTTTTTATTTTCGTTATTATTCATAAATAAATATATGCTTTCAGAAGTTAAACTTAATTAAATATGTAACACGAAGGCATGCGAGTATCCATACAAATGTTAGACAAACTATGCATCCTTCGCAAAAGGATGGTGTAAACAAATAGTGTCATTGTAATCTTCAATTGATTGTCAAGTGAATCTACAAAAAACGACGAAGCACATCTTCATATTTCGAACCACCCTCCCACCCATGTATATGTCGCATATATACATCATCGGTTGGATAACGACACCTCACACTCGGATCAAAATACATGGGCCCAAACCTCATATTAGTCACTAGAGCATACTCATACTTTGAAAATCGTATGAACTGGTCATCGACACAAAACCAAAGCTCATCAACCTCTACTTCTGGACTCGTAACATGTTACCAAACATAGAATGTATGGCTATATTTGGACAACCAGCCTCCTTATTTTAATTGTATCAGAGATACCTCACAAAACAACACCGCTCAAACTTATTATACATTTTCGAGTTTGAATTCAACTGTAATTTGATATCGTCTATAACTCCCATCTTAACATACGTGTTCATTAATGAATTTTTCCTTTTGAAACATGGCCTCATCCACGACCACCCATACTAAAAATATAAAAATTCAAGGCAAAATAAGTATATAAATAAATAAATAAATAAGAATTTGAAATGAAATAAAAATTCAATAAGTTCAATAAACTTTGTCCAACCATTAGAAATTTAAGAAAAAATCAACATGTGAAAGACATTTTATATAAATCAAGTACACGAGCACAGATAATATATGATTTCATAGAATATCGTGTTAATGGCAGTTTAAAAAAACTAAAGTACACGAGCTCAACATATCGTGTACATGAGTTCAACATATCATTTAAACGAGTTCAACATATCGTGTACTATGTACTAACAACACGAGTCTTCCTAATCATGCATTATGTACTAACTACACGAGTCTTTCTAATCGTGTACTATGTACTAACTACACGAGTTCAACATATTGTGTACACGAGTTCAAATATTGTGTACTATGTACCATGTACTAACTACACGAGCTCCCTAATCATGTATTAACTACATGAGTTCCATAATTATGTACTAACTACACGAGTTCAATAATCATGTAGTAACTACACGATTTCACTAAATTGTGTATTGTGTACTAACTACACTAGTTCAAATATTATGTACTATATATAATGAACTACACTAGTTCCCCAATCATGTACTAACTACATAATTTCCCTCAGCATATCATGTACCAACTACATAATTTCACTACATAGTGTAATGTCACAAACGATTTTCCCCATGTCTTAATCGTGTACAACAAGTTCAAAAGATTATTAATCTCAATTTCAATTTCACACAACAAATCATCAACAAATATTTCATCAAACAGAGTGTTTAATCATATGGAAACTATTATCAATTAACCACAAATTGAAAAGGCAAAACTTACCAGCGGTTAGGTAGGGGGATCAGTGGTGAACATATTCAAGTCAGCGTCGGTGGAGGTGTTGGCGGCGGCCGGGTTCTCAGTGAATGTGGTGGAGTGGTAGTGCTGTCGATACACCCAAATAAAACCTTACTCAAAACATATAGTAGTGTGAGCAATGGTCATATCCACAGGGAGAACTTAATTAAAATTCTTTTATCGATGCGAATTAGGGGGGGTTGCTTTTAAAATCTAATTATACTAAGAAACTAAAAGTACGAAAATAGCTAAAGAAATTATCAATTAAAAAAACTAAAATAAACTAAAGTGAAGGACAAACTATTTGATGAAAATGCCTTGGTTGAAATTGATTTCCACCTTGAAGTAACTCACCGACCCTTGATGCAAAAACATCAAGTCACAATTTACGCAATTATCGTCAAATTAATTATTCCATCTCTTGGTTTAGTTATGTAAAAAAAAAACCATTCACGTCACATTCATGCGGAATTAACTCAATGATAGCATTAAAAATACAAGAGACTGACAATTCAAGTAGTAAATAAATAATCCATCAAATACTAACTTGTTCGATTATTTCACCTAAGAGCGATAACGCATAATCCAGCTAATTATCTATCATAGTTTCTTCTTATGAATGAATTGTGATCTAATATGACTAGAATAATCAATCAAAGAGATTGCATGCATATAAGAACGTTAGTTGATCAAGCTATGAACTAATCAATTAATAAAGTAAATAAGACCATAAAATAATCGATATGTAAATATATAAACTAAATACATAAGAATAAACTTGATCTCACATTGATGTCCAACTTCAAGGTTTTGATTGTCTCAACCAAGATAATAGGGAGAATTATCCACGTACGGCATCCTTGATAAAATAAAATAAAGAAGGAAGAGAAACAGAGAAAGAGGTCTGTGCTATGGTATGTGAAAGGGATCCCTAGTCGGCTGCCTTCAACTCTATTTTTATTGATGTCAGACCCTAATTTTATTAATCAAATGCACACGAGCCGAGTATTGGGCCCATAAGAATTTCCTTGCTATTCTTTCTTAATTTTATTCTTAAGTCCCATCTGTTTCAAATATATTCATTTACATTGGCTGCGATATTATAATTGACACCAGTGAGGCCATGCCGTCCACAAAAGCCCAATTATGTATCTTAAATCTCTATGCATTTAGAGACATTGGTTGTGACACCAACATGGTCATTTCGCCTAGAAAACAGAAGCAGCCTATTTAATTTCAAGGTGTCCAGCGTCTTCGAGCTCTGCTCAAGTTTGTCATGCTGTAAAATAAATGTAGAAGGACTCCAATCAACACAAAAAATCAACAACGGTAGCATCCCCTCGATAACACAAAATAAGGTCAAAATATGTGATTTAAGCTAATGAAGAATAATAAACTCACCAAAAATCACATTAAAATAATGCATATTTTCGACTCATCACAAATCCCCAAACTTAAATCATTGCTTTTCCTCAAGTAACCAAGCAAGACTAAACAAGTGAAGATATTATTTTCTCTATTTTTTTTTCCAGACAGTTAGCCAATGAAAAGAACAAAAGTTTGAGCGATAGATAATAACATCATCAATGAAATGATAAAAATCACATATGATCTAAAAACTGCTCACGAGATTCACTCAAACACTCAAGTTTATAGGCTAATAATATATGTGAACTTTGAGGCAAATATACCGTAGAATTTTCTCATATGCTTGCAACTAAATCACGTGAAAGATGAATACAAATAAAACCACGAGTTAAAATAAGTTGTAATGGGGCTTAGAGAGGGTTGGATAAAAAGGGATTTTAGGTTAAGAGAGTTAAAGAAATCATATAAACTCCCACCTAAACTAATAACTAAAACAAGTGGACTCCCTCTTATTGTAAAATACAAAAAACATAAAAAAAAAGTATAAAATAAAATCAGAACACCAGCAAATTCCAATGTGCTTCTTTCTTTCTTCTTTCTTTTTTTTTCTTTATTTATTTTTTCTTTTTTTTAGAATAATCAATCCCGATAGTTAAACTTTAAAGAAGTATAGACAGTAGATGTCTCAACCTTCTAAGGTCATGTTGTCCAGAATATCCCTTTGCAATCATATATAAGTCTGATGCAAAGTCATAGACTCCTCTTCTTAGCATTCAGTGACACAAGTAATGACACCGTTGAGGTCATGTCACTTAAATAGAATAGACAATAGCTTTCTTACTTTTGTTAGGTCCTTATCAAGTTGCAAAATATGCGCAAAAGGAATTAAGTCTCAAACTAAAGAATCTACAGAATCATGGCGCTCACATTCTTAGGGTAATGTGGTGTCGTCTCATATTCATGAACCAATGGAGAATAAGTTTTATGTGAAGTATCATCTGCCTTAATCGACTCCTTATGCGTATTCTGCTTAACGACATTAGCTGACACATGTTGATTGCCTTGAGAATCAGATACATCCTTTTCAAGTTCTTTACTCTACATAGTAACATGACTAGCGACATGAAAATGAACATGGCCATGCTGAGAGTTGTATCTTATTAATTTTTTTCATTTCGTCCATCTAAACTAGTATCGACATGGCAACTGGAATGATAATGTTGAGAGTCAAACCTCATTTTTCCACAACCAGTTTCTGCTACTGCCTCATGCTGTTGTTGCTCTTTTTCAGCCTCTTCACCACTTCGTAAGATCAGGTCGCCCATATCCTTCTAGTTTAACTCAGGCCAGGAAAGTAATTCCTTGCGAGAGGCTTCAAAATTACTTATGGAATTCGCCAACTAATTCATTTGGTTCTCGAGATCTTGTCTTCTTATTTCAGACTCCTGTGAAAATTGAGAAGTATTAAAAGCAATTTGATTAATCATTTCTTCTAATGACATAACTGAATCATTGTTCGTATTTCTCTTGAGAGGCGGTTGTTCATAGAAGATTTCTGAACTCTGCTCTTGAAACTCGCCTTTGTAACTTTGATCAAGATGCTGGTACGTTTTAAGATCTCCATAGTCACACCAACCAAAATCATACGTACCAAAGAACGGACAAGAATCATAATCATGAGCTCTAACTTCACATATTTTACAAGGTCCAACTAATGCATTCCTTGAATTTAATTGAGAGATAAGAGCATGTAGTTCAGCAACTGACTTGCCCATAAAAAAGTAAGCAATAAACGACATGTTTTATTTTTGTATTTTCTTTTCTTTTAAAAAAGCATATACAAATCACAAGGTTAGGATTTCAATTAAACTCTCCCCAAAAATGGATCTAATTTGGTAGTGTTGTCGAGATACCCAAATAAAACCTTACGCAAAAACATATAGTAGCGTAAGCAAGTGTTATATCCATGAGGAGAATTTAATTATTATTCTTTTAGCGATGTGATTTAGGGGGGGGGGGGGGGGGGGGGGGTTTGTTTGGTTTTAAAATCTAATTATACTAAGAAACTAAAAGTACAAGAACAACTAAATAAATTATCAGTTAAATGAATAAAATAAATTAAAGTGAACGACAGAAATGACTATTTGATGAAAATGCCTTGGTTGAAATTCATTTCCATTTTGAAGTAACTAACTCATCCTTGATGCAAAAACATCAAGTCACAATATACGAAATTATCATCGAATTAATTATTCCATCTCCTAATTTAGTCACGTAAATTAAACCATTCATTTCAACTCTTATTCCCAAGAAATTCCCACATTCGTGCATAATTAACTCAATGATAACGCCCTGATTTTACTAAAATGAATTTGGTTTATGTTTTAAAGAATTTAAAAAATCTTAGCGTCACATAAATGTCAAATTTTACTAAAAAAACAATGTAAAAATAATTAGAATTTCAAAAGCAATCGTATTTACGTAGCGGAAAAATGATAGTAGAAATAAACAAGTCGCTATCAATTAAATTGATAGTTAAAATAGCCTTGCATCTAGTTCAACCTTTATTTAAAAGATAAAATAATAAAATAAAATAAAATAAAATATTAATAGTTTTCTTTCATTCCTCGATCCCCTTCACTCAATATCCTTATTTGTACCTGTAGAATATCATTGAAATGGGATGAGCTCAACGTACTCAATAGGTATTGATCCGAGACTTTTTGTGTTTCCTTTCAAAATTAAAAATCCAAGTTAAGCAAATGCGCGTCTACGTTTGAAAGGTTTTATCTCTCCCGCAAGAGAACGAGGTCACTTGTAGACCGGCAAGTTAACTCGGGTCGATCTCTCGAGGAGTGTAAATACGGAGTCAACGATGTTTATTAAAACACAATTTCTAATACTAAACACGTGATCAAAGGGTTTTTGTTTCAAAGAACTTGAAAGAACTTGATTTAAAAGAACTCGATAAACCTATCTTGCTTCGAGGGCGTCAACCTCTTCGCAAGAATAGTTTAATCGATTCACAAACTCAACAACAACTATTATTACTCGATCTAACCTTTCCATCAAATATCATTCAGAAAATTCATCAAACACTTGATATGCATTCACCAAACATTATCAAAAAGTAATTCTAATTAAAACAAACCACACCAATTATTCAAATCGGATGATACGAATCACTAAATTATCATAAAACAATCGACACCAAATCGTTCACATAAACATAATCATAAACGATTCACAAGAAATATCCAAATATTATATCTAAAGATCGCTATCTAACATGAATCACCAACTAATTAACGACATAAAGTTTAGAGATTACTAAATCGTGAGAATACTCAATCACGATACTATGATGAATCCTTATTAAATCCAGCTATTCCGATAAATGAAATGAACCTTGCTGAATCTGGGAAGCTGAACCAAACTTTTTGTGCTCCTCAATTATAGATATTTAAATTAAAACACTTAAGTTTGCTCGCAAGAGTACGAGGAACTTGTAGGGTGATGAGTTTGACTCGATTCGTACCTCTCGAGGAAACAACTATTCGGTCTTTCGGATGTTTTTCTCAATTTACAAACTAAAATAAAATACATGTACATTTGGGGTTTTAAAAGATGTTTAATTGATCATTATAGCTAAAGCAATAATTGAACTAAGGATGATTGTACTAATTATTCTAAACTATATTATCAACTACGAGCAATAACGATGATTAAAATCTAATTAATGAATCTAAGAGCATGAACACAAGAAATTATCACTAAGCAATGTATCATATGAATCTAAGAATGAGTAACTAAACATAAATCAGTCGCATAAGTAAACTAAATTAATCCAATTTCCAAGCATGAAACGATTAACTAATTAAACTAGTTCTAGAAATAACTAAGAAATTAACTACGAAATTAACTACGTAACTAACTAAGAGTTTAGAGTACTTATTGGAACTAAGAAAAGCAGTAAAAAGCTCCAGCTATTCCGGAGTTGCACGTCGATCTTGGGCGAAGATTGAATCCCGAATGCGAATTCGATGTTTTGGACGCGTTGTTCTTCGATCCTTGATCTCCGTCTTCAAATCTCGTTATGAGATGTGGAATTATGTTTATTATAAGATAAAATACCCTAGGAGGTCGTGTCTTCTCTGAAAAACCAAAATATGGAGGGTATTTATAGATATAAAAAGTCTTGGCGCGCACGAAACCTAAAATCGCAAAACTGGGCCGTCGCGTTGACGGTGCATCGACCGACGCGGGCTGGGTCTCAGCGTCGACGCGGACTGGGTGTGCGCGTCGGCTGGGCGGATGCGTCGACTGACGCGTGCTTGGATCAATGCTTCAGAAAGTTGCGTCGACCTTGCGTCGACCGACGCCTCTTCAATCGACGCTTCAGAATGTTGCGTCGGCAGTGCGTCGATCGTCGCGGATCATGGCTCGCATCGACGGAGCGTCGATCGATGCGACTGAGCGTCTGTCTCCTTTTCTCGATTATTTTGCTACTCGTTCACTGGAAAGCTCGTTCTCCAGTTCTTGATCATCAACCTCATCTAACTACGCGCTGAACTCTTCTGGTTACTTAGCTGTAAGGTGAAAAACAATGAAATATCACCTATTTGCATCAATTACGATTAAAATACGGTAAAATAAGCTGGAACTATAAAAGTACGGAATTACGCTTAAATCATCCATCTTATACCAAAAACAAATAGAAAAACGAACTAAAAAGCTAATAAAATAAGGACAAATCCACATTAATCAACTACCCCACGCTTAATTGGTTTGTTCGTCCTCGAACAAACGATAAGTTCAAAGTATAACTAGAATCAAAATCAGTTCAAGGCAAGAGTCGTGCTATGCTACATACATAATTTTGAAAATATAGATACAAGTAACGCAACATCAAACACTTGACCATTATTACATTGTCGCTTCAAAATAGAATCATGCTTCCTCACGAAGGATAATATATATATATATATATATATATATATATATATATATATATATATATATATATATATACTAGTGTGAAAACCCGCGATTTCGCGGGCAAATATAAGAATTGAAAAAATATTTAAAATTTATCAAAAATAATACAAATTCATAATGTGTATTATAAATATCAATTACCCAAAAAATATACATATAGCAATTGTAAGGGTGTTGAGTTTGGTCTACGGGTCGGGTTGCATGACAGATAATTAAATATAGGTTGGCTTCTAAAATTTTTGGGTGCTATAATGACAGGTATAGATACGATATGGGCATATAATGTATCGATAAAAATGGAGAAAATGTAATATGTATTTCTTTGTTTTTGTAATTATGCCAATTCTCAAGTACAAGTTTCATAATTATACAAAAAATAATAATAATAAGTAACAACGTGACTCAAGTTCATAGGTCCCTTTAAGGTACATAGATCCTTTTAAGTTATAGACGACATTATAACCAACTAAACAAAATCAGTAATTATACAATCAACTAAGAAAAATAATAATTAGAAATCATAACCAAATAATAGGCCTCCTTGTGTTTGCACTCAAAATGAACATTACGCCAGCCATGGCTTTTATTGTGCTGCTCTATGCAATCTCCTTGTGGCTATAAAAAATCAATTATATTAGACAAATAGAATCTCAAATTTTGAGTCAAGCACGGGGACACACACACAAAGAAAAAAAGAAGGGAAAAACACACAACAAAATTTCATGGTGTATATCACAAAATTTAGGACTTAGCCCATTTATTTTAAGAAATAATTTAGACAACTGCCATAAAGAATAAGAAACAAAAAGGTTGCTCCTATTTGTGGACTGGGTTGAAAATCCAGTTGATCCTAGGATCATTGTGGACATTGGTATGAGCTGGATCAATCAAGATTACCTCAAAGTATTTGTAAGTCGAGTCCTCGTTGATCCAGTAAGAATTCAGAACCCTGAGACCACCCAATTTCCGGCCAGCACGCTCCTCAGCAACTGATCTCTTGCTACGATGAAATTTAAGCTGAGTAACTCCCTGGTTTGTGGGTTTTCCATAGATAATACCCTTGGGGACAGGCCTCTTCCTTCCACCACGTCTAACACGAACACGGTAGACCACATATCCCTGATTGGCCTTGTAGCCAAGGCGTCGGGCCTTTTCGGGCCGAGTTGGGTGGGTGACATGCACTACAGCAGGAAGCTGTCGGTACTCCCAGCAGCGAGCCCTAAGCAAGAACCGCATCACATATGACTGCTTCTTCTTCCATAGCTCCAATATGTATGTGTAGGCACCCATAGCTGTCGCCGCTGCTCTCTTTTTGGAAACTGGTTAGAATAATAAAGAAAGATCATAAGTCTAATAATGAAGATAAAGTAATTTCTTATCAGCTAACGTGCCATACTTTAACACTGAATCAAGAGAATTGTTTCATATTTCATTTTACTTAATAACACTTATTTTTTAAATTATGTAAAGAAAAATGTAATAAAATTCTTTCAGGGTAAGTAATTGTATGTAATTCTGAAAAAAATCTATAATGCCTACAGTGGCTAAGGGGCTTTGATCATACATGTAAAAAAAAAAACACTAACAGAAAAGATGTTAAATCCAAGTAAACAAAATTCGACCAAGTCACTAATTTCTAGTCTTATTTCTCATAACTATAATTTCTTAAAATACAAAATTAACATACTGGATTCAAAATAGTTTCAAACTATAGTTTACACTTGAGATTTCAGTGACAAAATAAAAGGCAATATCTCTATAAATAACATGTATATTCAAGGGCATCAAAATAACACAATACGAACACAACACTATAAATTAAAAAAATAAATTAATTAATAAGTGATAAATAAATCAAAATAAAACATTAAACTATTTTCTGATGAATTATTTAAATGCTTAAAATTGGCATGCATTACAGCTAAATGTGACAAAATAGATTAAGTAAACAAATAGAGGAGCCCACAAATCGAAGAATTATTAATCACTAGTATAACGAAACCTTTCGTGAATAATAAATTGAAAATGGGAAAATATAACAGAAACCTTTCGTGAATTATAACAAACAGATTAAGTAATTCATCTAATTTATAAGCAACATGATATAATGATCAAAGTTTCAATTGGTCAAGAGAAGAAGCCACATAACTATAGTACTAAAATTATCACGGTAATATACAATAAATCATATTTTGTTACTACCTTTATCTTGAAAAGGATGTTCACATTTCTATTTCATTTCTCCATACATTAAGAAGTTGAGGGGATAATTTGTAGTTTAAGTATTGGTTAGAAAAAAAAAATACTTTAACCGTAAAACTCAGAGAAGTGCTTCGAGCATGTTCAAAGTTGTAGTCCCATGAAATAGTCTTTGGTATCCTTGTCCTAATCTCTGCATAAATGCGGGCGTCCGGGGGATCAACAGATCTAGAAATGGCAAATAAGTAAACACATATTTGGTAAAAATACTCTAAAGAAACAAAAAGCCTCTTAAGAAAGCAAGCAAAGGATAATTCAAGAAAAAAATAAGAAGTAAAAATCCTCCTCAATATTATCGGCTCACTTATTAAAGTTTTATGATGAGTCACATTGATGCCAGATATTAAACTTCATAACATCTTCCAGGTGCCTTGAACCAATAGAGTGGTCAAGGTAAACAGATCTTATTCTAAAACTCAAACTCATTATAATATAACTACAGTTTGCTTATAACATAGAATTTTWAAAGRAATAATATTTTCACCACTGGACTYGAGATATCAAGTACTCTTAGAGCAAAGACACAATCCAATTATTTGTTGACTAAGCTCAGAATTATGTTTTTTGACCAAAAACAAACCTTCAGATTCAAATTATCACACCTCATGAGGGATTAATAACCATTGTGTTTAGTGTAGTGGATAAGCCTTAAATCCGAGGGATCATAGAATAAACACCGGAGCAAAAGTTGCATGTCGGGCCCTGGATACCAGGCTCAAGAATGTTGGAGCGGCCCGGAACTGAAAACGTATTGAGACAATCGACAAAAAGTTCTAAGCTCAACCAAAATCTTGGCCGCCCGTGCGCCTTATAATCATATTTAAGGAATAACTACACTAAAAAAAGAAAAAGAAATCCCCAAAATTAATTATCAAAGAAAACAAACTACAGTTAGTGATAGCTATGTAAACAATCTATTTAACAATAYRAAAATGTAGCACAAAAATTAAGCACCTCYCYTTGTAAACAAACCTTAGCRTGAAGATAGWCGGTTTCCTCGACGATTATCACATGTCGTGCTCAYATAATAGATAAYTAATGAAACCTCTCGATTTGAGGCGTCCGTATGYAACATRTTCTCACTCCGACGAATGAATCTCGCCTCATTTGCCAGGAGCTCATAAATCCTGGCAATTACTGCATTCCTGATATAACTAACTTTGTTGAAGTTTATATCCTGTTTATATACATAAATTCTGAAAAATACGAATAGAATCCAAAAATAGAAAACAGAAAATGAATAGAATCAATATCCAAAAATAGAATCGTGCATATTTATCTGTTTCCGTATGCAGATGCAAAACGTCTATGCAGTTTATATACATAAATTCTGAAAGAAAATAAGCAGTTTACAATAATTTATAACTGATAAAGAAAACAGAACCATATTTTACAGAAAATGAAAAACAGATGAATGCAACATCCGAAAATAAGATTTGTATTTTCCAAAAATAGAAAAGCAGGATTATGAATGTTCTTCGACTGAAATCACACTAATAGATTTCTGGACCTCGATACTCAGAAATTTATATGCAATAAACTCAGAAGTTTATGTTTTTTTTTAAACAAAGAAAATTAAAACATTGGGAAAAGTAAACAAACCTGAGCCAAAGAAACACAATCTTTCAAACCTCGCCGGCTCTTGTATCTGAAGATTTAATCAAAACAATAAAACCTTGATGCAAATCACCTAACCGTAACCTTAATTTTCGCAAAATTCATTATCTAACAATGAAAAAAAAATCACGAAGTACATATATTATTCAAAATCTATATATGCGACTAACAATAAAAAAGAAGCAATTATACATAGTTACGAAGAGGACAAATGAATTTACGAAGCAAACCCATTAAATATTAATTATTTCAAACCAAAGAGCCTCATACCCATTAAATTTCACTTATTTAATATTTCAAATTGATTAAAATTTAGAAACTAAAATTAAAACACACTTCGACACCTACATTTCGTTTATGATCACTCCAACTTGTAATTCAATGTGTTTAACCTCCACGGATCATGATTTTTAAAATCATGTGTTTGAACAGTTCTTTCACAAGTTCATGAATTACACATTAAAAGTACTTAGGCATGACCTAATAAGTTATAAATAGTTTTTTCACAAAATTCAGAATTCACGTTAAAAGCAATGTGGTTCTAGCAACAACCACATAGTATTAGCAGCTACAAACAAATCTACGACACTCAATAGTCTAAAACATTCCAATTTTCAACTTCACACGTCAAAATTTGCCCTACGACACTCAATAGTCTAAAACATTCCAATTTTCAACTTCACACGTCAAAATTTGCCCTTTTCGTCTCAACGGTCATTTTGTATACAAATTTTAATGACAATATACCTTTTAATGACTTTGTCCAGTACATGAACCACAAACTCTGCAGCATGAGGAAAAAAGGTTTGCATAAGCATTAGTAGTGCATATATACATATAATTCAGAAGCACTTACCGTAATTTTCAGAAAAGATATAAGAACTAACCTGAATTTTAGTCTAATTACAAAACAACCCACTCATCTTTTAAACTTATAAATACCCCCTCGAGGTTTATAAATGCTCTCTTGAGAATTACATTTGTTTCAGAAATACGCACACTCCATGGCTGCTAGCTATAAATAGAAACATATGTCAATGGGGGAACTTTGTTATTTTGAAAGATAACTGGGTATTTTTGAAATAAGACTGAAACTCAGACACACTCTGGTAAGCTTTAACATAATCCAAATCTAACACAAATTTTCACTGTACATCTAACTTCAAATATTTCAAACTCATGTGCAAAGACTTGAAATTCCAATATCAAGACTGTAAAATGGAACCATTAAATTGATGTAAACATAAATAAAATCCTCTTTCAGTAACCTGTGACACAATCGGGTGAGAGATAGCGATAATAGCAGGCGAATGAGCTCTTTCTTCAAGTAAATGCCACTTTTTCAGAGCTTTCAAAGCGTGTTTTATCGCTTCCATTGCTTTATCTTCTCGCAACCTGGAAAAGACAAAATTCATTGTAACAAATGAAGCCAGAAATAATAAAACAAAGTCATCATCGACCGAAAATCCATATGGTACAAAAGGAAGAACTAAAATAGGAAAATGTAAAGATACTAAATATTAAGTCAAACAATAATTCGAATAAATTATACTGGGCTTCGTCTAGGGTTTTGGGCGGTCGAAATTGGGGGGGGTTTGCTGCAAAAATTGTTGATGATTGGAAGGAGAAACATAGTTACCCCACAAATATCAATAAACCCAAGCACAAAATAATATCAAAAGTCCAATTTTTTTTTAAAAAAAAAACCCAAATCCCATATCACAAGCATCATCTCAAACCAATATGTTACCCACTGAACATTACACAATCCTATGTAATTCATTTTTAAAATCCAATCCCAAAAATAAATCCAGACGATCAAGGTTAATTTGAACAATTTGCATAGTTATCCCACCAAATCAATAAATCCAAGCACAAAATAACACAAAAATGGTTTAAACAATTTGCGCCGTCCAGAAACAATGCTCCCCACACATCAGCGATATGAAATATCCAAAATGAACCAAAAAAGAAAAGAGAAAAATCAGGGTTTTATCCATCCCCACACATCAAAGTCGAATTTCATATAAAAAACGTAAATTTTCAGTAATTGAAATCAGATCGACAAATATTCCAAGAAACTTCCAAAATATATATCCCAATAAAATCATCTAATAATTTTTGAACTATTAATGGAAGCAGCTAATGCTAATTTTTGAAKTATTATTCTCAACTTCTTATTTCTAARTTCTTATCTAATAAGATTAGGAAGCAATCTTCAAAAATACACTTCTAACATACAAAAAAAATCTGCTAAATCTATTGATTTCAATAATTAAACTCATTTTCAAATTTTACCAAATCTAAGATTTCTGAATCCATAATCACGATCCCAATTTCAAGAAAACACACACATACACACGCACCAAAAATAAAGAAGTAATTTCTATTGAATTGAAAATTACCTGAACAGTGCTGTGGGCAAGTGGAAATATCATGTGGAATAAAATTAGATCGAAGAAAGTAYATCGTAACATTCATCGACAATAMCCACCCCTGCCGCGTCTGGATCGGATCWCATCAAGTATCAACAAACCCTAATTCCCAGTTCTAACAGATCCATAAACAACTAATCGGAAAATTAATCAATCCAAACTGGTAGGTACAGATAGGGCTACTCGAAAATGAAGTGGATCGGATCTCATCAAGTATCAACAAACCCTAATTCCTAGTTCTAACAGATCCATAAACAACTAATCGGAAAATTAATCAATCCAAACTGTTAGGTACAGATAGGGCTACTCAAAAATGAAGCAGTATACCTGGTTCTTGTCGAATTGGAGAAAATCCTACGAACACCTGCTTCGATATTTTAGTTCTAATAGATAAGATTCATTTTTTTAGTTAGAACAATTGAGAGGATAAGAAAAAAAAAATGATCGAGTAGCTCTTTTTCATTTTTTTCCAGATCTTGAAACGGGCAGACGGAGGTTAAATTTTGAAGACAAATTCTGGAGAAACAACGAATAAAGAAAAATCACACTGGTGAAGAAATAAGAAGGAAAAAGAATAAATAAGAAGTAAAACTCAAACCGTGTTCTCTCTGGGATGAGAAAGAAAAGAAAGAAAAAAGAAGAAGAAAAGGGATGTTCGTGAGAAAGGACTATCGTGAAAAAAGGTGGGCTGCATCCTTACCAAAAAAAAAAGTTCTTATTTATAGGGGTTCAAGATTTTGGCCTCATCCCAAAATAGAACCCCTATGAACCACAAGCTGACACGTCATTTTTGGGAGATTCTGATTGGTCCACATCAGCCTTAAAACACTCTCACGCCGACACCTCATCATTAATCGTTAACACTATTTAAAAAATGGAGGATATATATATGTATATATATATATATATGTGTGTGTGTGTGTGTGTGTGTGTGTGTGTGTACGCTCAAAGCACTCAAGTATTTTCTGCATGGAACGTGTATACACTCAAATCATACAATTACAAGCACAATAAATAAGCACAGAAAATCAATCTCTTTTAATCGCAAATTAAGTGTGTTGTCACTAGTAAGAATCAGAAAAGGTCTTCGCGGTTGTAATGTAAAGTGATTTGTACATATTTTTATGTGATTTTCGTGTATTTTTGTATCGTGTGTTGTGTGCTTTCACGTGTTTTAAGTTTATCTTTTTATCATTTTTCTTCCTTTTGATGTTTTTCATCTCGTTTGGTGTTTAATGTGTTTTTACATTATTTTATATGAAATAATCTAATTTTCTTTTATTTTGGTGTTATAGCTCGAGAAGACGAAGATTGGATAAGCAATGTGTTGTGCTGACACTGGGTACCAGTCTGACACTGGGTTACCCAGTGTCCGAGTCATGCTGACACTAACTGCCGCAGCCTGGCTCGCGTCGACTGACGCACCGTCAACGCACCGTCGACGTAAATGTTCTGTTGCGTCGATCCTAACTCTGTCGATTGACGCACTCCCTGGTCGACGCGTGCAGCCTGGCCCACGTCGACCGACGCATCATCGACGCAAATGTTCTGTTGCGTCGATCCTAGCTCAGTCAATCGACGCACTGCCTGGTCGACGTGTGCAGCCTGGCTCACGTCGATCGACGCACCGTCGACGCACTATCGACGCTCCGGCAGTTTGAGCGGTTATTTTCAAAATTCTATATAAAGATGATGGTTTCTTCGTTTTTGGAGTGTTGAGACGAGGGGGAAAGGTCCAAAGATTGTCAATAACCCTCGGTTCATGATTCCCTTTCAATTCACGCAAGATTAGATTTTATAGTTCATAGTTTTGTAGTTTTTACGTCGTCCGACGTTCAAGGCCGTTTCTCGCCGCTGAAGATCGTTCGATGGCTGCTGATTTCTTAGATTATAAGTTTTCTGAACTTTGCTTATTTGTTATTATAGTTTAACTTTGGATTTCGTTGTACTTTGATAATGAACTTTAATAGCGTAATTTAGTCATAATCCTTTTACCTTCTTTCTCATTTTTAGTTTATGTTTATTTGCTTTAGTAGTTTAGTTATGATTCTCGTAGATTAGTATTTTGATGCTTATGTATTTTCTCATTACATGCTTTGTTTATACTTGAGGCTCATTTTTATTAACGCTTATATTCATGCTTTGGTGTAAATGCTTGTTGAGATTATATTGTTGATTATGTTCATGCTTGTTGGCTAAATTTAACGTTCTAGTGTGCTTAGGGTCGTTTAGAACCATCGGGCTTGACAACCCCGATCATGGAGACGATTCCGGAGCACTAGAACTTGCTTTTCTTTATCGTTTTAAAATCTTTCGATTTAATTACTCGTAGATGTTAGAAAACCTCAAACCAAATTGGATCGAGTGTTTAGTTTAGTTTAGTTTTTAATTTTGTTTCTATGTACGTAAAATCAAACACCAGAATAGTTTCCGATTAGTCTTCCTTGTGATTCGAATCGAGTCAGCTTATCGCCTACAGTAGCTCCGTTCTCTTGCGGACGAGCTTTTTATTTTCAAAGCAAAAAAGTTCAATTCATAAGGCTCTTTGGACGGGTATGGAATATATAAGTCGTGTGGCTAACTCATGATCAACCATGATCAATAACTCACTCAACCTAACCTAAACACGAAGCAATAGCTTCATCTCGTACAAAAGAAAAACCTCACTAAACACTCATAACGTAGCCTTTTAAATATAGGCTATTTCCCAATTCGCAAACCGTAAAACCGACTTGAAGCTCATAAACCACTTAATCACAACTCTTTTGCCTCTTAAACATAAGGCCTCATAAAATAAACAATTAGACTCAAGCCTTTACAAGCGCGTAGGCAATTAATCAACACTATCCACCATCCTAATTTTTTTATTTCCCCTTTTATTAATTTTTTATGGGGTATTATTTTTTCTCCATTTTTTTTTTCTTTTTTCTTTTTTTTTTCTTTTGGATGGTGGTCCTAGATTACAAAAATTCATAAAAATCAAAAATTCCTAACAACATTTCCAAAACACTAATAACCAAGAAAAAATAGCGAACTCCTACCCCACGCTTTTAATGGGTTTGTAGGGGTCAACTCAAAAAATTAAAATCACTCAGGGCTATAGGCATGGATCATTTGGCTATGATTGGCTCATTCGGAATTTATAATGGCTAAAAATATATGGATATGGCCGGAATAGGGTTTTATATGTGCCTTAACTTCATTTTCAAAGTCGACTACAAACAGCGGTTTCAAAGAGATATTAAGACTGAAACTTATTCAAGCACATGCAAAGATGATAATCACTCAGGCTACTCACTGGCTTTTTGCATGAAAAAGTTTTGAATTGACGCTGCTTTTAAGGTTTTGTGAAATCAATTGCGTCCAAGTACCATTTTACAATATATAATAATAATTTTGAAAAATTTATGCACTTATGCACGCTCAAAAGATGAAAACAAATAATCATACATAGTCAACTTCGACAGGCAAGCCATACAAACACAATTACAGGAATAGCAATTAATCGCACTTAAGCATATAATTATTACAGGCCAAGTATTAAAAATTACACAACTCGACCACCCCCCTCTCTACAAATCCCGGCAATCTCCGAATTGCCACAAATACATCAAAATCCAAAAAGAGGAAGGAAAAAGAAAATATCCCTGAAATAATAGTAGTCGAGCCGCTACTCGTTGATTTGTGTAATTTGGCCTTGCTTCAACGTGCGCGATATGAATTGTCCTAAAAAATAAAACAAGCAAAAACAAACAAAATAACAATATTTTTGGATTTTTTATATTTTTCCCTTTTTTTTGAATAAAGCATAATAAAAATAAAGAAACAAGATTTAGAACTCGTGGGAATCATCATCCTCGGGGTTCTCGTCGACGTCCATGCTAGGTGTGGGGTATGCCGCCTCAAATCGTTCCTCGAGCTTCGAAATGCGATCTATCATCTTCCTTAAGCTTCGAAAGTTTTGCTCGTGGTTCGTGTCAATCTTTCCGTCGATGATTTGGAGCTTATCGAACATCTTCAATTGAAATGCTCGGTTTTCTTCGAAAAATTGTCTCCAATCGGGACTCGGGCCCAAAGTAGAATGGCGGGCTTGCTCCATATCTATGTCGCCATCATCGTCGTCCGGTCGAGATGAAGATCCTCCTTGAGTCGAAGACCTCACTCGGGGTGCAGGGCACGTGTAGTCGTGAAGACATTGAAGAACGTAGACATTGAAGACCATCGAGAAGACATTGAAGAACGTAGAGCTCGGACTTGGTCGTGTAAGTGGCCTCGTTCTTGCATAAAATAATGTGGCCGAGGATTTTGTAGGCGACATATAGGGCATCGTCTTGAATTTTCGATCAAGGAAATCGCTTGCAATCGCCCATGTTTCCTCCAGTGATCATCCCCCAAAAAGAGGCTAAATCAAAGCCTTGAACTCCAACCGGGTGGTCTCCTTCGGTCGGGAAACCAAAGATGTTGCCAAAAATTTCCTCGTTAACAAAAACGTCATTTCCACCTAGCCTACATGTTAACGTCTCGTCGTTTCGGATCGCCAAAGTTGAGAAAAATTCGAGCATAAGCTCGCTAAATCCGGGCAAGTGCATTTGGGCAAAATACCCACAACCGAGGCCATCGACATAGTGGGAAAGGTCGGTATGGTGTTCCGATCCATTCGAGGCCTCTTCCTCAAGTCCATTAACATTCAAAATCCGATGAGTGGCGAACACCCATTTTCTAATACTTTTAAAAACGTCCCCTTCCTTTTTTTCGTAAATTGGGAACGGTGCGCCGTATTTCCCTGAGATATCCTTGTGTTTACCCGCTCGAGACATAATCAAACAATACGAAAGCGAGCGGGAATGAAAATTCATGAAAAATAAAACTTTTTGTTCTTTGGGGAATTTTGTCGAACACTTGGCGTGCGTGTTAAACCAACAAAATACTTGAATAATTCTTGCACCAAAGCCATCCCAACTCAACCAAACAACAATTATATATGTCCCAAGAGAGTTTCAAGCGAAGTACCTCAAAGATAGTAGCCCAAATTTCGCCCATTTTCGGAAAATTGCTCCGAGCCCTACGTAGCCCGTGTGGGAGAATTGACTTGTATGAAACATAATGGATGGATTTTCTGGGTATGTGGTTGAGTTTTGTGGGTGAAGTGTATGAATTTTTGGAATTTTTGAAAGAAAATAAAATTTTTGAGGAACAAGGAGAAGGTGAAGAAGGAAAGGAGAGATTTTAGGTTGTAGGTTGAGAAAGAGGGAAAAGTGAGAAAAGGGGAGGGGAGGGATGTTTTAAAACAGATTTTTGGGTCATTCCCGCGGGTCAAAACGTATATGAATCGGGTCGGTCAGGCAAAATCCAGTTTTAAACGCGTTCTGGGCCAGTCCGGGTTTCGCGTAGATGCTGCGTCGACCGACGCGAGCCCAATCGACACGATAGAGGCTGTTTCTCGGCAGTTGAGTCGACGCCGCATCGATTGACGTGAGCAGCCTCGGCGTCGACGCATGCGGAATTTTGGGTCAATTTTTCTTCGCTCGTTTGAACAATTCTCCTTGTTCGAGTCCTTCCATCTGTTCTAAATAAATAAAATCAAAAAGAAAAATTAAATAAAATGAAAATAAGGTACAAAAGGATACAAAAAGCTCGGGTTGCCTCCCGAGAAGCGCAAATTTTAACGTCGCTTGCTCGACGCTATTTTGTTCGTTTAATTCCAACCGTACGGTGGATCTCCAAACTCCACCGACTTGTTAACGCGAGTCTTCTTTCGTTATTCATAACAAGGCTTCAACATATGCTTGTGAACTTGAAAGGATGAACTTCCGACCTCATCATACAACGTGGCTACTCTATACACGTCCAATTCTTTTATCAAAAATGGTCCGCTCCATGCAACTCGAAAATCAGCTGGGTCATATTTACTTTTATGATTATACAGCACCAATTCCCCAACCTCATACTGCATGTTTTTGAATTCTTTGGCGCGAATTTCTTTCGATTTCTTCTTACTCCTCGTCCAATCGTTGACATATGTCTCGCCCTTGTTCTTCACATCTACGAAATTTTCGTTAGGGTCGAGGAAATCGCACATAGAATGATTCAACGGTAGCTTCAACTCCATATCTAATTCATCCCGAAATTCTTCAATAATATCGCTCATGTCGATACCTAGTAACTCGATCAACTCTTCTCCACTCAATTGCTTCTCGTCGTTAAACTCATCAAACTCCTCAACGAAGTCATCTTTTTGAGTATTCTCCTCCTTACTCCAAAATCCGGCGTCGTCCCCATCGTCTAATTCGTTTACAACCAAGACTCCCATAAGCTCGTGAATGCATGATGTAACGCGATCAACAAACGAACAGTCATCTATCATGGTAGGGGAAGGGGTATTTTGAATATCCTTAAGAGAAAATGTCACTTTCTCGCCCAAAACAGTCATGGTCATTCTCCCTTTTGTGAACATCGATTAGCGTATGGGAAGTAGACATAAACGGACACCCCAGTAAAATGGTATGCTCCGAGCTTGCGGTTGGCACTTCACCAACATCCAGAACCACAAAATCAACCGGAATTACGAGCTCTCCAACTTGTACTAAAACATCCACAACTATTCCCAAGGGTCTTCGGGTTGAGCGATCGGCCAATTATAGGCGCATGGTTGTCGGCTTTAGTGGTCCAAGATCAAACGCTTGATAAAGTGAATATGGCAGTAAATTTATTCCTAATCCAAGATATAACATTCCCATTGCCTTTTTTCCATTATCCAACAAAATGGTGATACAAAGACTTCCAGGATCGCGTTCCTTGGGTGGAAATGGCTTCTTAAAAATCGTGCTAACTTCCTTCAGCAATGTTACGTATTGATCCATCACTAAGCGTCTCTCTTTTGAAGCAAGTTCCTTGAAAAATTTAACATAAGCGGGCATTGTTTTGATTACCTCCAAAAGTGGTAGGTTGATATTGACATTCTTCAAGAGGTTGTATAGCTCCATGAACCTCTTGTTCTCTTTCGATGGACGCAACTGGCTCGGAAAAGGAACAACATCTTTAATTGTTGTCGCCAATTGCTTCGGTGGTGATTGTTTAAGAATGTCGTCATTGCTACGTGAGTTATTTGGAGTCGCCCCTTGCATGGATCTAGGAACATATCCATTAGATGATTTATGCAACTGATTTACTGGTTTAGAATCATCTCCTTTGCCAAGATTTGGTGTTTTATCCTCGACTTCATCCGCTTGATCCTCTATGCCGTTATCAATCTTCTTTCCACTACGAAGGACATGAACTGCCGATGCCTGTTCTCCTTGGCTTGGAAGTTTACCTTTTTCGTTTGAGAGTTTGGCTAAGTGATTTGATAACTGGCCTATTGCTATTTCAAGTTTCCTCTGCCCAGCTGTATTCTCAGATATAGCCCTCTTCATGTCATTGATTTCATTTTTAACCTCAGCGAGTCCATCACGATTTTTAAGAGTCTCGGCCACTTGATTCTGCTGCAAAACCAATAGCTGATCCATTGACTGAAATGTCGTAGGCACTTGCCCTTGCGTATTATTTTGTGGAGGTGGCAGTAGTGCTTGAGCATATTGTGGTGGAGGGTATTGCGGGTCAGGTGGCATATGGTTTGGGTTCCCTGGGCCCCACTTGAAAAGAGGATTATCACATTGCGGAGTGTACTTCTTTTGGTTCGAATAATTCTGAATTGCGTTAATGTCTTCTTGCTGCACTATGTTGTTTGGACACTCGTCTGCTAAATGCTGAGGGGATTCGTACTGGTTACATGATGCGGCCATCTTCTGAGCAACGGCCTTGCTCGCTCGCTCGGCCTTCCAAGCAGCTAATTTCTCGTCAAATATCTCCTCACATTTCGCCTTGACTAAATTTTCGTCATCTAAATCAGGATCGGGAATGGAAATCTCATTGACCTTCACTTTACGAGGCCGAGAGTTGGTTTGTCTAGATTCTTCGCTTTGCTTCTCCAACACCCATCTCGCCTCGGTGGCTGTCAAATCTCCGAAATCTCCTCCTGCCGCTATCTCTACTTCTCGTTTTCCGTTGTCCAATAGTCCATCGAAGAAAAACTGGTTGGTCATCTTCGGAGAATAGTTGTGGTGGGGGCAAGCTTGCAAAAGTATCTTGTAACGCTCCCACGTTTCATGAAATAGCTCTCCATCAATGAGCCAGGATCTAGGGATAGTAGCCATGAAATAGCTCTCCATCAATAATTTGCCTCCGAAGATGCCCCGTAGTTTCGGCCAAATAGTATTAGTTTAAAAACTTCTCGCTGATCATATCCCAGTCAGTCAATGAGCCAGGCTCTAGGGATAGTAGCCATGACTTCGCCCTGTCCTTCATGCTGTACGGGAAACAAATCATTCGTACCTCCTCTTGGTTAAGGCCATGAACCGCAAATCTTCCAACCTCATCAACAAAATAGTTCAAAAATGCCAAGGGGTCTTCATGAGCACCTCCGTGAAAAGTCGGGAGTAAACTAAGTTGGTGCGGTTTGATCTCCACTTCCCTTGCGGTTGGTCCGAGCACAATTGGTGACCTAAAAGGTACAACCTTTGGTCGTGCCAAATTGCACTGTCTAGGTGCTCGATCTCCCCTTGGTTCCCTAACTCGGTCATTAGCTCTCTCGTAGTGGTCGTCATATGCGTAATGGTTCTCGCGCTCGAATCTTCTTTCGAAATTGTTTTGCTCGTAACCATGATCTTGATTCACCAACCAATCGTTCACGTGCCTTTGATTATTAGCATACGCATTATGCTGCAGAAAATCTTCGTTCCTAATTGCCATGTTCTCGATGTTGTGTTGGCGAATAGCGTTGTTGTTCATCTCTTCGTTTGGTCTCATATTCGTCATGTTGGGTTGGTCATTGATCACGTTGTGATGCCGGTTAATTCCTTCGTTTTGTCCCGCGTCTTGTCTCTCATTCTCCACGTTTTGCTGATAATTAGCCCAACAAGCTCGCGGTAGTGGTTTTCAATGCAACACGATTGGCTCACTCCCATACCCATTTCGAATTGGGCATGGAGGTGATCTTGGTGGCGAATTGCCGTTTTGAATCGAATGTGCTCCTAACATTGTGTTGGGAACTTGGTCGCAAATAAAATCAGTTGCTGCTGACGAATCGTTCTCGGGAATAAAAAAGGGTCTTGGTCTTGGTGGATTTGAACGGTGGATGTTGTCAATGAAAGGTGCAAGGTCGCGTTAAAGTGATCGTCTTCCTTGCATAAACTTAACAATACATCATCGTACCAAATGGCAAAGACCAAGTGCGAAAATAAAAATAAAAAGAAAGTAATAGCTCAAAATGAAAGTAAAACAAAAAACATCTTTAAATTCCTACTCGTTGCTTCCCCGGCAACGGCGCCAAAATTTTGAACCAAACTTTTTGTGCACCCCAATTATAGATATTTAAATTAAAACACTTAAGTTTTCTCGTAAGAGTACGAGTAACTTGTAGGGTGATGAGTTTAAATTAAGTCATATCTCTCGAGGAAACAACTATTCGGTCTTTTGGATGTTTTTCTCAATTTACGAACTAAAATAAAATACATGTACATTTGGGGTTTTAAAAGATGTTGAATTGATCATTATAGCTAAAGCAATAATTGAACTAAGGATGATTAAATTAATTATTCTAAACTATATTATCAACTACGAGCAATAACGATGATTAAAATCTAATTAACGAATCTAAGAGCATGAACACAAGAAATTATCACTAAGCAATGTATCATATGAATCTAAGAACGAGTAACTAAACATAAATCAATCGCATAA
This sequence comes from Phtheirospermum japonicum, assembly GCA_014905375.1. Classification (NCBI taxonomy): domain Eukaryota; kingdom Viridiplantae; phylum Streptophyta; class Magnoliopsida; order Lamiales; family Orobanchaceae; genus Phtheirospermum; species Phtheirospermum japonicum. Next base: position 73,693 of record BMAC01001465.1, read on the forward strand.
GTAAACTAAATTAATCCAATATCCAAGCATGAAACGATTAACTAATTAAACTAGTTCTAGACATAACTAAGAAATTAACTAAGCAGTTAACTACGAAATTAACTACGTAACTAACTAAGAGTTTAGAGTACTTATTGGAACTAAGAAAATCAGTAAAAAGCTCCAGCTATTCCGGAGTTGCACGTCGATCTTGGGCGAAGATTGAATCCCGAACGCAAATTCGATGTTTTGGATGCGTTGTTCTTCGATCCTTGATATCCATCTTCAAATCTCGTTATGATATGTGGAATTATGTTTATTATAAGCTAAAATAACCTAGGAAGTCGTGTCTTCTCTGAAAAACCAAAATATGGAGGGTATTTATAGATATAACAAGTCTTGGCGCGCACGAAACCCTAAAATGCAAAATTGGGCCGTCGCGTCGACGGTGCGTCAACCGACGCGTGCTGGGTCTCGGCGTCGACGTGGACTGGGTGTGCGCGTCGGCTGGGTGGATGCGTCGACTGACGTGTGCTTGGATCGACGCTTCAGAAAGTTGCGTCGACCTTGTGTCGACCGATGCCTCTTCAATCGACGCTTCATAATGGTGCGTCGGCTCCGCGTCGATCGTCGCGGGTCATGGCTCGCGTCGACGGAGCGTCGATCGATGCAACAGAGCGTCTATCTCCTTTTCTCGATCTTTTTGCTACTCGTTCACTGGAAAGCTCGTTCTCCATTTCTTGATCATCAAACTCATCTAATTAAGCGCTGAACTCTTCCGGTTACTTAGCTGTAAGGTAAGAAAAATGAAATATCACCTATTTGCATCAATTACGATTAAAATACGGTAAAATAAGCTGGAACTATAAAAGTACGGAATTACGCTTAAATCATCCAACTTATACCAAAAATAAAGAGAAAAATGAACTAAAAAGCTAATAAAATAAGGACAAATCCACGTTAATCAGAAGCTTGTCACGAACCTCCGTCTCTAGCGGCTATCCAAACCGATCGAACTTCTAAATATTATTGTCGTAAAGGCTATAAGTCAAAGGTTGAGAAAGTTGTCAATTCTCTCTTCCAATGTATATGATCCAGTCTTGTGGGTGAAAGGATGGGTCTTCTCTGAGAATTTTTTAGTTTTAAAGGCTTAAAAGCCGTTTAGTAACTGAAGAATCTCGAGAATCTGCATTTGTAACATTCGAATCCAATCGGATTGGTCATTGGTCTGATTGGATGAAAATCTCTGTCCTCTTGACCAGTCGGACATAGCACTTATCCGATCGGTGCGTGTCTTGAAAGTCAATCCGATCGGTTATTGGTCTTATCTGGTTGGATAGGTGTTCTTTTGTCTACTTCGAGCGCTGATTCTTTGTCTTCATCTCCCGGGTTTTGTCAAATGATTCATCTGAAAGAGAAATTTAAGAAAAATGGTTCAAAATGACTAATCATTGAATAAAAAGTCAAAAAGCTAAGCAAATGGCAAAATAATGCAAAATCATGCAAAATAGCTTATTCTTGGCCTAAGAAGATAGTAAAAAGACTAAAACATGACTCAGAATATGTACAAAAGTGTAACAAAAACCTACGAATCAACCACCCCGTGCTTTATTGGTTTATTCATCCTCGAACAAACGAAAGAATCAAAATCAAGAAGGAATGAAGGTAGTTAAATCAAAGAGTCATGTTGTTCGTATAACTTAGTTTTGCAAATATAAACACTTTTGTTGAAAACTCTCAAGCTAAGCTCGTGTCACCTTTTCACCTTGAAATTAAAAGATTGCGTCCTCACAAAAAGGCAATATATCATGGTGCACTCATTCGCTCGTGTATTTCAAAAGGTAAGTGTATACGCTCGGGTCAACATAAACATGCATTAAACAACTCATGAAAATCAAAGACTCGTACATCGCATATAAGTGTGCACATTTAATCAAGAATCGGATTAGGAGTTTTAGGGTTGTAATGTACGCTCTTTGGTAAGGTATGTCATATATAAAGATGTTTGGCTAACTTGCGAAAAAACGCAATCAATAACTCACTCAATCCCAATTTTTAAGCATAGAGCAAGGCTTGCTCCTCATTCCTCCCAAACCAACCATATAATACTATTCTTAGCCTTTTATAACTAAGGCTATTTCTAATCCCAATAAACATGCCCGTTCCCAAGGAACATGAGTGTTAGTTCCTTCTATACTCGTTTGCCTTTGTAAATATGTTTTATTCTTAATATCTAGATGCTCTTAAAGAATCTAAGCACCTTTAATTTCCTTTTCTTTTTCTATACACATTTTTTTACTCCACTAGTTCTCACCCTGCAATCGTCAATCTCAATAGACCAATAATAAATAAACCCTCTTCTCACAAACTTAAATGAAATAAGAGCTATGATGATGATCATGGCTAACAAGAGACGGAATAAAGACTCAAAGGTCTTATTAGGAATTTATAGTGGTTTTTATTTCTGAATATAGCCGGAATTGGGTTTTATATGTGCCTATCGTCATTTTCAAAACCAAATGTACGTATGCGACTTAGAGACTTCTCAAAGCACTTATCGAATCACAGCATGTAATGTTGATAAACACACAAGGCTTCTTATAGAGGTTTTATTCAAACATTGAAAGCAAGGTGATCGAGTTTCAAAAGTTTCGCAAGATTGCTAACGACTAAGTGTTATTTTAAATAATTATATATAAATAGGTTTTGAAAATTTTTGCACTAAACAAGCTTAAAGACTCCAACGATAGATCACACCATACATGATTTCGACAGGCATGCCAGTACAAACACAATAAGCATAGGAATGATTTCGATATAGGTTGAAATAAACAGTTGGTTAATTCATACGTAGTTACTAAAAAGTAAAATGATAAAAATGATTTAAATTATGCATGAAAACTATTCCATCCGGTCGGAATAGCACCTGTCCGACCGGATAAGGTGTAATTAACATGTCCGACCGGTGAGTGTTTTTGTCTGGTCGGATAGGAAGACAGTAAGTTTTATCCGGTCGGATATCACTGTCCATCCGACCGGATGATACCTTTTTCGGTTGAATTTCGCCCGATTTCAACCCCCCCCCCCCCCCCCCTCTACAAAAAGAAATTAGCAAACTCCCGGTTGCTGACCAAAATAAATAAAAACGGGGTAGGAACAGTTCAAACATGCAAAAATTCGAATCAATTATTTAAATACAGACACTCACGCACCCAACACAAATGAAAAATTAAAAGAAAAGAAAAGTTTTGATAGAAATGATACAAATTGGGGCACGGGCCAGCTTAGTGGTCCATGTCGTCCGGAGGTGGTGGTGGGTAGCGATGCTCAATCCTCGTCAAGCATTCATCAATCGAGACTAGGTATCTATGGTTGGCTTGGAGATTGTCATTCAACTTGGCGAGATATTGGTTCGTAGTGGCCATGTTGGGCGTCCAATCTCTTCAAGGAACCTCGAAACGTCCTTGCTTCCTATCGTGCCTCCCACGCATCCTAGCGAGCGTCCTGAGCGTTACTCCTTGCCTCATTTGATTCATCACGCTCGCTTGGAAATCTTCACTAGTGCCAGAAACTGCATATCCAGAAGGATAATTCTGCCTATCCAGAACGCCTTTCTGTACCTTCTGTAGTGACATAGTTCTGGATTGGCAGACTTTCCAGAACGTCTTTTTTTACCCTTCTGGATTGGCAGACTTTCTAGAAGGGTAAAAAAAAACTGTTCTAGAAAATAAATTTTCTGTTCTAGAATGGTACCATCTCATGTTCATCCGCCACTTTCCAGAACGGTTTTTTGAAATACCGTTCTGGAAATCGCGACTTTCCAGAACGGTATTTTGAAATACCGTTCTGGATATTGCGACTTTCCAGAACGGTATTTTGAAATATCGTTCTGGAAATCGCGACTTTTCAGAACGGTATTTTGAAATACCGATCTGGAAAGTATAACTTACCAGAACGGTATTTTAAAATACTGTTCTGGAAAGTATAACTTACCAAAACGGTATTTGAAAATACCGTTCTAAAAGTGCGACTTTCCAGAACGGTATTTTTAGTTACCGTTCTGGTAAGTTATACTTTCCAAATCGGTATTTTGAAAATGGGTACGTTCTAAACAACTAATGAAAGATGAATTATTGGCAGGCAGACTATGAACAATTTCATAAGGGTGGTATTTGTAATTTCAAAAAGATACCTTGACTAATTTACAATTATATATTCTCAAATTCATGGGTACGTACATAGTTTTTCTAATCAGCCCTTATGAAAATAATAACTTAAGTACAATTTTTTTGCTCAGATAAATAAGTGAAAAAAATGATCATAAAAAAAAATTAACAATCGCACCGTCAGTTTGCTGGCATCAACACCTTCAAATATCTTGGTGACTAGCTCCTCAGTTAACCACGAACAATCCCGTACACGCACCTCCGTCGGAGAACCACGCACCAGCAACTCAAGAAACTTGCTATCTATTCCCCGACGGTCACAAAGAAACTAACTGATCTTGTGCCTCAACGCATCAGGAATGAACTCAAGAGAACTGATCGCATCCGCATTTTCACAAAGAATCGACAAGCAAAGCTCCTGCAACGAGGGAATGTGCCTATCCCATCTGCTCGATTCCTCCTACTTCTTCGGAATCCACTTTGGACCATTTTTAGAAGCACCGTAATGCGCCCGAGTCTTATTAGCTCCACGATCCTTCATAATTTTCACGGCTGTAGAAACCGGGCCAGGCCAATCTTCTACTCCACCATCAGGAGCAACAGCACCATCGTTACCAAGTTCTTGTTCAGGCCTGAATATGGCAAACCGGGCTGCATGTTGCCTAGTGAAATTTCTATGGCGTTGTCTCTGTCCATTTCGTATATTATTATTATGGACAGCGAAATGGTTTACATGTTCTTGCTAAGGCTGAGGCTGAGGAGCCTCGACAGGCAATTCTTCAACCGGCAACTCTTCACTGGCTGCCAAGTTGTTGGCACCCAAAACTTTAGATATATAGGAATGAGATAAGGACTGGCTAGAGTCTTCCAAATAAAATTCAAATTTCATTTAAACCGAATTAAACTGTCATAATTAAGACATAATTGACTTCCATCCAACCTGTGATAACTGTTCCTTGTCCTCATAAGATGCCATATTCTGAACAAGCATATCAACTTCTTTTGCCTGAAATGGCAATTTGGTTTCAGAAAAGTCATAGTCAATAGTCAAAAAATAATCAAATAATTGTAAATTATCTGTTGTGAATGTAAAAGCAAACGAAAACAAACAAGGTAACAGAAGAAGAACGAGACCTTAAGCATCCTAAAATGCTCTCCCTGAGGGGACAAGCCATTGAGGATAGTACGATTCAAATACTAATTAAAAACTACATAATATAGCAAAAACAACAAGAATCAAATTGTAGTATTGTAGTCAAGTGGTTAAAATTCACAAGGGCTCGATAAAAAAAAATAAAAATAAAAAAGAGAAAACACACACACACACACACAAACAGGGCAGAATATGAAAATTCCCCAAACACATCACTAATTCTCATTTCCAAACCTATGTAATTCATCAAGAAAATCAGCCACGTTTCACAAAAGAAGCTACTGCAAATTAGAAATTTGGGGGATAGGGTTTAGAACCACATGAACAAGACAAAACCAAGAAAAACAAGAAATAAATTGAGAGGGATTAAATCAAGAAATCGAAACATAATAAATTTGGGGGCTAGGGTTTCGAAATTGATTTAACTTGGGGAGCGAATACCTTGCGATTTAGGATTTCAGACCAACACCATGAGTAGGAGTAGAGGGCGGCGGAGAGCATGAGAGCCGGAGGCGGCGGAGAGAACGAGAGCCGGAGGCGGCGGGCAGAGACGGCGATTTTCCCCTTGTTCTTCTTCTTCAACCTCGCGACTCGCGGYCTTTTTTCTCTMGATGGTGATGACGGCTGTGCGAGGGTAAGTTGGTGAATTCCAAAGGTTTGGTGGGGGATYACGGACATGAGGCTGTCATGGGGAGGTGGTGGTTGCCGCTCCAGGCGGCTTTGGGAGGAGAACGAAAGTAGATAGACGGGTTCTTCTTTTAGTTTAGTTTATAATTATTTTATTTTTATTAATTTAATATTTTAATTGGAAAAGAGTTTCAAGAACGGTAATTTAATTACCGTTCTGTATCGAGGGACTTTCAAGAACGGTTTTAAAAATACCGTTCTTGAAAGTAGAAATATGGGCAGCAAAAAAATCTCATTTACGCGGTATTAAAATGAACAAGACTTTTGAGATCGGTCATATAAAAACCGTTCTGGATTGACGTAAATTCCAGAACGTTATTTAAATAACGTTCTGGAATGTACACTTTCCAGAAGGGTTTTACATTACCGTTCTTGATATTACACTTTCCAGAACGTTATAAAAATATCGTTCTGGATTGACTGTTAATCCATAACGGTTTTTTGAATAACCGTTCTTGAATGACCACTTTCAGAACGGTATTTGAATAACGTTCTGGAAAATCATATATCCAGAACGGTATTTCAAAATACCGTTCTGGAAAGTCTAATCCAGAACAGAATTTTAAATACCCTTCTAGATGCACCAGGATGTTCTGTTCTAGAATGCAGTTTCTGCACTAGTGCTTGCTGCTGCCTCTATTGTGCATCCTAGTAATATTGGTAATTACTCGACCCTTATCCATACGAACTTCCCCCGTAGCCACCGCCGTAGCTACCATACACAAGACCTTCCCCGTAGTCTCTGTGCTCGTATCCTTAAAAACTCGTGTTTCCATCATCCTCATACTTCTCACTGTCTTCCTCATTCTCTTCGTCATCCTCATCATCATCATCGTCGTCGTAAGTTTCCTCGACTTCTTCGGCCCTTGTATTCTCCTCGCCCATCATAAAGTTCTGCTTTCAACCAACATTGGCACACTCGGATAAATAACATTGATTTGTACTTTTTTGTACACTTTTTTGTTACCATTTTGTGTCGCATTCGTGTGTGTTTTACTTGCATTTACGGGTTTTATGAGTCATTTTGGCATACTTTGATAGTTTTAGGTTTTTATAACTTTTGTGCGGTTTTTAGTAGTTTTTCGTACTTTTTTACCCTTTTTCGTATTTTTGGCCGTAGGATGACCAAGCGGTCCCGCGCACGCTCGGAGCATCCCGAATGACTCGGATTAGAACTGGCAGATGTTTAGAGCAAAATGAGAAAACCGAGCCGGAGGAGCCGAGCCAGTCGATCGACTGACGACCAGTCAATCGACTGTCAGTCGTTCGACTGACAGGTCGACTGGTTCGACGAAATCGACTGACGGGCAGTAAGGTTGGCCAATTTTGAGGAGTCAGTCGATTGACTGACCCTTAGTCGAGCGACTACCAGTCGATCGAATGCTACTCAGTCGATCGACTGAGACGCAGTCCAGCTCGTGATTTTATCATGTTTTAACGATTTTGCCCCTGAATTTTTGTATAAATAAGCCCAGCTTTCTCCAACCTTATCCTAACCCTTCCTTGGTAGAATTTGGGGCTTGCTCCATTTCCTCCAAGCCTTCACTTTTGCTTTTGTAAACCCTAGTTCATAAATCCCTAGTTTAATGTAGTTTTAGTTAACTTAGTAGTTATTCTAGTTTAGCTTAGCTAATTAGTTGTTAGGTAGTTGTTTTTAAGCAAGTGCTGGGAGTGAGTGACACCTCCCTCATTTGTGGGCTTGTAGTTTGAAGATTTGAAGCTTTTGAGTTCAATGCAATTGGTAGTTTCCTTCCTCTTATCTTCTTGTGTTGTTATTGTTGATTGTTGTTATTGATGTTGTGTTGGTTTTTAGATTTAGTTTGTGTTGCTGTTCTTGGCATTGTTCTTCAATTTCTCATTTCTAGATTTTAGTTTGTTCTTGTTCTTGCCAAACTCCATTGTTGCATCTTCAAGCTTTTTACCCCATTTGTCCAAGCAAACCTTGGGTGTTCAAAAGCCAAATGGGTCTTTCTTCTTTGAGCAATTTGATTTCTTTTCAATTTAAATACTTTTGACCAATTTCAATTTGAAAAGCTTGATTTTCCCTCCATGACTTCTCTTTTAATTGTAAGATTTATTTGATGCAATTAATTTAGAAATTAGGGGTTTAGGGTTTAAGTTCGTTTAGAACCATTAATCAGAGCTTGTCGAGAATTGGGATTGACGACCCTAATACTTAATCGACAATTTGGGATTGACAACCCCGAATCGTGGATTAAGTGCTAAAAAAACCAATTAATCGTGGAGACGAACAGAACACCCTAAACCCAATCATTTTTAATTAATTAAAGTCTCCTTTTTAAATTCAAGCTTTAGCATAAAAATCAAAACCCACTCAATGACTTAATGCTTTCTTAGGAGTAGATTAGTTTAATTTAGCTTAACAAGAGAGTGACTAAAAATACCGACCGCCGATTATATCTATCCTCGAGAGACACGACTCGGGAAAACTTACCACTCTACAATCGACTCCGTACTATTGTGGAGAAGATTTCTTAGAGTGCTAAGAATTCTTCGATCAAATTTGGCGCCGTTGTCGGGAATAGATTAAGGCTAATGGTGTTTTTAATTATTTCTCTTGTTATCTTAGTTGGTAGTTAATTTAGATTTTTATTTTACTTTCGATGCTCGTAATCCTTTGTTGAGTGTTGTGTTTGTAAGGTACTCATTCGGGAAGCCCGAGGCCGGCCGCCCACACTCACGACGATCAAAGAATGCCTCTGCCGCTCTATTGATCCGGCCGAGGATGGCAAACTACCGAGCTAGTTTGCCATACGACGACCCTTATATCTAAACTCCCAAATATCCAAACCCTTACATCCAAACTCCCGAGTATCCAAATCCGTACACCACTTCCCCAAGTTATTGGGTCCCCTCGACTTACGATGACCCGTATGCTTCGATTGGTGAAGAATGGGCCCCCTCTTTCGATTATTTCGGCCCAAGCCCTTCTTATTCTCCACCGATTTCATATCCCCATAACCCGAGCATGGATCCGTATGCACCGACTCGTGGTCTTTATGATCCAGAATTTGATGATCCATATGCTCAACTCACCCCGCCTTCTTCTTACCCGAGATTTGACTCGTATACTCCCCAAATTCATGATTCATATTCTTGGAGCTACGACTTTTAAGACCTACCCACCTCGAGTTCGTATACTTTGAACGACGACCCGTACACCTCACTTTTTCAAGATTCGTCTATGACCCAACTCCCAGACTTTGAGCCTCTCTCATCCGAGCTCGTGGAGGTGATTCAACAATTGGATGAATGTCTTGCTCGCATGGAGACTCAAGTAGAGCAAATTGCCAACGAAGTGGACGAGCTTAAGAGACCGTGTTTTGACGAGATGCCCATCTTTGATGTGGTGGTTCCCACGGTCGTTGATGGCAGTTCGAGTTTTGACGATCTCTTAAAAGAGGTGTGCAAGGAGGTGGAGTTAGCAGGTGAGGAGAAAGGTTCGGAGGTTGGCGTTACCCCTCTCGTTCTTCTTGAAGACGGTGTAGTGGAAATTGAGGGGGAGTCACTTTTGGGGTCTCCAACGGCACTTGGAATGTCGATCTTACTTGCTTTTGGTGAGGATGATGAAGATGTGCCATTTTCGGAGCATGTGGAGTTAATCAAGCCTCTTTTGCCACCACCCGATGCTTTATTGCTACTTGACCAAGTGGAGGTAGAGGAGGTAGTGGGGGATGTGTTGGATCCTACTCTCTCGTGCCTGAATATGACTACTTCTAAAGTCGAGAGAGAGGTGATGACGGTCGGGGAGACGAAGGAGTACGTCGACCCGTTTTGGGACGATCACATTTGGGTGGTCGACTACTCCCTCTTCCGACCATCGAAACAAGCCCGTGCTCTTGATATTTTGACCTTCCGGCTTGCCCGACGTGCCCGCCTTGGTATTTTTGTCACCCGGTGTGTCTACTCGAGAACACCAAGGCGTGGCACGATCGCCACCTCTTCTTGGATCCCGGATAGCGTTATTTGTATAAATCGTTAAGCTATAGACGATAAAGTAGCGCTTATTGGGAGGCAACCCGATTTAAATATATATATATATATATAGGGTTGGGTTCAAATGAGAACCCGTCATTATATGTGAACCTAGGGACTCATCTTGACCATTAGATTGAATAATCTTGATGGTTGAGATCATGACATGTAAGCATGGTAATAATGTAAAAAAATGTATTAATTAATTAAAAATGGTATTTTGGACATATATCAACGTTTACAAAGAGCACTACATTGTTCTTTGGAATGCACAACAGATTAAGAAAAAAAACACTACGATTGTATACAAAAAGCATCGTAAATTTCGTATATAAACTGCAAATTCAAAAGTTTGAAATGAAACTCAAATCTTCAACGAACCATAACTTTTTCAAATTTTATTCGTTTTCAATGAAATATATATCAAATTAATCACATTCCCAAGATCTACAATTTAAGATACATATTGCATGTTCTAAAACCTAAAAAATATATATATATAATTAAATTAAAAAAACTGGACTGATTTTAGCACTACAGTACTGTGTAAAAAGCACAATGAACCTGGACATATAATTGCACTGTGCAATATTAGATCTAAGGTCAGGATTAGTCCCTAGGTTCACATATAATGACGGGGTTCTCATTTGAACCCAACCCTATATATATATATATATATATATATATATATATATATATATATATATATATATATATATATATATATAAAAGAAAAAAAAGGAGAAAAAGAGAAAATTCAAAAAAAATAGAAAATTCAAAAAAATAATAAATAATAAATAATTTATTTTGTTTTTGCAACCCTCCGTTTGTTCATTTTTTGTAGGTTGCTTGCCTCAACCTCCAGAGAGGACTTATGCACGATCGCGTCACCACATGCTCGGAGATAAGGGCATTCTGTTTTCCCTACACTTTTTACCGCTTTATTTAGCTTAATTTGCAATGAGGACATTGCTAGATTTTAAGTGTGGTGTGGTGGTTAGAGTTCGCCTTAGGCTTTTAAATTGTTGCATGCTTTCTTGGGCTAATCTGAGTAACGTGTGTGTTATTTTTGCTTGGATCCTTGGCGAAGTGACGCGGTTTTGATGATTTGGTTAGGGAGTTTAGATTTTCTATTGGATGTAGTGTACTTAGGTGGCTTAACTCGATGGGAACTTTGTTCGGCTTTAGCTTCGTGCTATCCTTGAGCTCATATAGAACAAGTGCCTCAACTAGCCTCGTCGTCAAACACTCTCTATAGGATTTTATTTTGTATTTTGAAGTCGTCAATTGCTCCATCTGCTCGATCGAAAATATTGTAAGTTGCTAGTAGCAACGAGTGGTCGGAGCCGTTGATTTTTCTTTGTATATATCTTGTATTTAAGTACCTTATTTCCTTGGGTAGCAAAAAAAAAAGAAGAAGAAAAAGAAAAAAATGATGATGAATTAAGCAAGGATAAGTTATAAATCCTTGTAGTTATTAAGTAATAAAACGTGCGACTCTTGCACGTTTCCTCTTTCTCCTTCTTTTTAGGTTTTGTTTGTTAAAGAGAGTTGTAGACGATCAGGGTTAGTAGGGAGCCGATTAACGGTTCGACCGTGGATAGACCTTAGCCGGAGCAAGGACGAGTGGACCGACTTGGAGGGTTACCTAATACTTTAAGGTTTCGGGAGTTGATCTAAACTCTCTTTGGTAAGACATCTTTGTCGTCCTTTTAGCCGAGCTAACGAGCATTTTAGCATACGGCATCTCGAATTAGGTTTGTGCATTAGTTTAGGATCATCCGAGGGTAATTTCGTAATTCTAGATTAGTATTGCTTGAGGACAAGCAATCATTCTAAGTGTGGGGTGGTTGATTTGTACTTTTTTGTACACTTTTTTGTTACCGTTTTGTGTCGCATTCACGTGTGTTTTGCTTGCATTTACGGGTTTTATGACTCATTTTGGCCTACTTTGTTAGTTTTAGGTACTTATAACTTTTGCTCGCAATTCGGATGACGAGATCTGCGTCATATCCTACTTCCCCAAAAGCACTTGCATAGAGAACCTAATGTCAAGTACATGACATTCAACCGTAATGAAGTGGAATTAAATCGGCATTCGGGCTCCGGTGGTTCTCTCAAAATTTTCTCCCACCAAACCTTCTTGTTGTAATCATCATGTTGAAATGAATCGTCCCTCGGTTTGTCGCTGTTATTCTGAAGATTTTGTCGAGGTCTCTTTTCGCGGTATGGAATGGTTGGTTCTGGAGTCGGCAATTAAAAGATCCATCGGCAATTGGCCTATAAGTTGTGAAGAGTTCAAGCATAAGAATTCGGTGGCCTGGTTGCTTAACCTTCGCCCATTTCTCCAAGTTGAGGGCCCTGATGCGCGCCATGAAATTCTCCGCCATTTTATCGCCCAATGCGATCTTGCGGTTCCAAAAGTCAACATCTATGTGCCGAGGAGCGTAAACATCCCTTGTAATCAAGGATTTAAACAACGTCACCTCCATCTCGTCGATCAAATTGAATGAAGCCAACCCTCCTCTGGCGTTGCTCATTCATTTCCCTCGACCTCTTCCCGAGTTGCTTCCCTTCCTTGTTCATGAACCAGAAGCCATTCCGATAAAAATTTCTAAAATTTGAGCACAAAAAACTCTCTCAGGATTTTCGTCGAACGCCTACTGTGCAGCACACTTTCAACCAAGAACAAACTCCAAATTCTCTCGACAACACTCCCTTTTCAAAAATCCTTGCAAATTAATTCCCAAGCAGTTAAATAATTTGAGTTCAAGCAGTTTTACATCTCGAATCGCAGATTCGTGTTCTTGAGGTTTAAGGGAAACAAATTGGGCTTGCTCTTTTTCGTCAAAATGGATGGAATTGCTTGAATTTAATTCTCCGATCGGATGTGTTTGTTTGCAAGAATGTGGGATTAATATTGTCTTGAAAACTTTTTTGCTCTTTTGCTCTGTAAAAATAAGAGAGTAATTAGTTGAATTGTGAAACTTTTAGGTTTAAGAAACTGACTTGTATTAATTCTGCACTGTCGTCCGATGGGATGATGGTCATGTCCGATTAGATGTGATCCCAATGTGTTAGGTCTAATCGGATAGTGCCCTTGTCCGGTCGGTTGGTTCGCTAGTAACTTTAATCCGGTCGGATGGTATTGTTCGTCGTGAAGATTTTGTTTTTTAATTTTTCTTATATATATATATATATATATATATATATTGGTTTTTGTGTATATATATTTTTTGTATTTTACCCTGCAATACTCACGAGAAGAATCATTAAATAGCAATAAATGACTCAAGCACAAATTCTTTATTTATTCAATAATTGGTCATAATTGCTCTTATTTAAGCTAGAAATTCAACCAAACGATAACAAGCCAAATCCTGAACATAATCGCTTAAAATTCAGATAAACAAGGAACTAAGATCCTACGACACTATTTGGGCTAGGGGTGGGTTAGGTCCATAGGCCAAGTTTTTCAGGTCCTTTATCTCCTCCTCCATCTTGACAATTTTGGCCTTCAGCTTGATGATCTCGTCGTCCGCTTCAGACACGTACTTATGGAGTGTGGCCATGCCCTCCACGAGTGTAGTCTCTTTTTTGTCGGCCTCATCACGTTCATTGTTTCCCGTTGCTCCTCCAATTTCGTTTCAAATCTCTCCATCATATCCTCATACTTTTTTCTAGTTACCCATCCGTAACCAACGTTAACGGGGGATGGGTTTTCGCTCATTGCTCTCAGTGAGTATTCAAATACTATGGAATTTTGTAAAGAAGAAGATGGTTGTGAAGAATAATAACACTGACGTTGAGCTTTTATAGGGGTAAGAGGCTTAGGAGATGGGAGTCTAAAGATCTTTTTAAATCGAGGTATTCCTCAATTTTTCCTTGAGTACCAAAAATAAAAAAAAAATTGAAAATCAGCTAATATTCAGCATAATCCTCATCAATTTAGACTTACCTTGCGTAATACACTTACCAAATCCGCATTCAGAATTAGCTGATTTCACTGCAATATCCGATCGGATAGTATTTTGTCCGACCGAATTGTATGCATTCAGCATGTCCGATCGGTCATCACCATTGTCCGGTCGAATGGTAGTCCAAAAAGTTTGATCCGATCGATTTCCTTCATCCCTCCGATCGGATGCTTTGTGCTGAAGGTTGATTTCTAGCTTTCTAAACATCTTAAAGCATAAATAACAATTAGCAATATGAGAAATATGTACAAAAATGAAAATAACATAAAAACACTTGGGTTACCTCCAAAGGAGTGCAACTTTTAACATCCTTTTCTAGACGTTACCTCGTTTTGGTTCAAGACTCTGGAGGTGGATCGTCAAGTAGCATGCTTCATGATCGGTTTTGGGAATGGGCCCCCCATGATATAATTTCACCCGATGACCATTGACTTGGAAGGTCGAGTTGCTTTTCTCGTCGTATAAAGTTACGGCCCCAAATTTGTTGATACTAGTGATCAAATATGGCCCACTCCATTTTGACTTGAGTTTTCATGGAAACAATTTGAAACGTGAGTTAAATAATAAGGCTAGTTTCCCTACCTCCAATTCTTTTGGAACAAGCTTTTTGTCGTGCACATCTTTCATCTTTTGCTTGCTTGCCCATGCCATTTCATAAGAATCATTTCTTATCTCCTCTATCTCGCTCAACTCCAACTTCCTAAATTTTCCAGCCTCGTTCACATTCATGTTTAGTTTTCGTATTGCCCATTCCGCTTTGTGTGCTAACTCTACCGGGAGATGACAAGCCTTTCCTTAGACTAATCGAAAAGGACTCATGCCCAAAACTGTTTTGTGGGCCGTTCGATATGCCCATAATGCATCAATGATTTTCATCGCCCAATCTCTCCGATTCGGCTTCACTGTCTTCTCCAAAATGCCCTTGATTTGTCAATTACTTGTTTCCACTTGTCCCGATGTTTATGGATGATAGAGGGTTTCTAATTTATGTCGTACACTGTATTTGCTCATTAACTTAGAAGTTCGAACAAATCCCATACCTCCATTGCGGTTAAATCTCCAAAGTCGCCGGCCTTGTTCTCAACTTGTTGCTTGAAGTTTGGCAACAATCCTTCGTGGAAATAGTTGTTGATCATTTTGGGACTATTGTTATGATGCGGGCATACGTGTAGAAGTCCTTTGTATTGTTCCCATGACTCGTGGAATGACTATCCATCCATTTGATCAAAATCGGTGATTTCTCTTCTTAGTTTTGTCGTCGTTTGAGCTGAATAAAATCTACCCACGAACTTCTTAAACACCATATCCCAATTAGTTAAGGAATTGGGTTGGAATGACAAGAGCCAGTGTTTGTCCTTGTCCTTCAAGCTACTCAGAAAACATCTCATCCTTAGTTGATTCTTGTTTAAGCCAAATGCTAGAAATCCGGACACCGCCGCGTAAAATTCTCGAATAAAGTTTAGCAAGTCCTCATTTGCCATGCCATAGAAAGTCGGTAATTGGTTGACAATGTTAGACGTCATTCACAGTCTCGTGCCGCGGGTCTTAAGACAATAGCTGAACTATACGGGCCAATGGTTGGGCATACGAGGTCTTCTTATCAGCGTTCATTTAGATATCATTGCCCTCGGCCTCCACGAAACTTTCTTCCTCCAACATTCTATTTCTCATCTTCATATTGTTGGTCGTAGTACATTTGTTCGTTTCTCCCATTTCTTGGATGATTTGGTCCTCGTGCTTGGTTCTCAAATTCAAAATGATTTTGCTGGTTGTATCGGGACTGGGGCCCTCCATTTCCAACATGATTGTCTTCGAATCTCTGATTTGTTCATGCATTGAAAGCTCGGGCTTCCTCTCGATTTCGGAAGTGTTGTGGCATTCGATCGACTGGTTGTTCTGGACACATAACTCGACAATCATCATGGGGTTGTGGTACCCTGTTATGCGTCGGTGTATAATCATTTTCAAGGACTTCATGTCCTCTCGATTCTTCGTCACGATCATGCTCTTGATTTTCAATTTGAGCAAACGCTCATGCATCTTCATTTTCGATATCATTTTGTGGATCTTGATTTTACATGTCATCTTCGGGTGGCATGCCATATGGTTGATCGTGAGGAGGGTTGCAATTTTCTTGCCCTCCCTCGACCATTTGTTCTTCCTCCTCTCCCTCCGGTTCCTCGGCCACCATTAGGTGGATTATTCGACATGATGGATTGAGTTGCTTCGGATTGATTCCCGTCGGGGGAAGGAAAAAGTCTCCTTGGTCCCCCTACTCGTTCGATGTTGCCTATGAGTAGTGTAAGTTCACCTCTTAGGCCTCTCCGACCTTGCATAAACAATAAACAAACTTAACGTATCGAGTGGTAAACTAAAAACAAACGTAAACGTAACAAACATAAATTTAACACGAATAAAATTCGTTAACACCTTTGCCACTCCCCGGCAACAGCGCCAAATTTTGATCCGAGACTTTTTGTGTTTCCTTTCAAAATTAAAAATCCAAGTTAAGCAAATGCGCATCTACGTTTGAAAGGTTTTAGCTCGCCCGCAAGAGAATGGGGTCACTTGTAGACCGATAAGTTAACTCGGGTCGATCTCTCGAGGAGTGGAAATACAGAGTCAGCGATGTTTATTAAAACACAATTTCTAATACTAAACACGCGATCAAAGGTTTTATGTTCTTAAAAACTCGAAAGAACTTGATTTAAAAGAACTCGATGAACCTATCTTGCTTCGAGCGCGTCAACCTCTTCGCAAGAGTAGTTTAATCGATTCACAAACTCAACAACAACTATTATTACTCGATCTAAAGACCTTTCACTGAATCTCATTCATACAATTCATCAAACACTTGATATGCATTCACCAAACATTATCAAAAATTAATTCTAATTAAAACAAACCACACCAATTATCTAAATCGGATGATATGAATCACTAAATTATCATAAAAGAATCGTCACCAAATCATTCACATAAACGTAATCATAAACGATTCACAAGAAATATCCCAATATTATATCTAAAGATCGCTATCTAACATGAATCACCAACTAATTAACAAGATAAAGTTTAGAGATTACTAACTCGTGAGAAAACTCAATCACGATACTACGATGAATCTTTGTCAAATCCAGCTATTCCGGGAAATGAAATGAACCTCGCTGAATTCAGGAAGCTTGTCACAAACCTCCGTTCCAGTGGCTATCCGAACCGATCGAACTTCTAAATATTATTTCCGTAAGGGATATAAGTCGAAGGTTGAGAAAGTTGTCAATTCACTCTTCCAATGTATATGATCTAGTCTTGTGAGTGAAAGGATGGGTCTTCTTTGAGAATTTCTGAGTTTTAAAAGCTCAAAAGCCATTTCGTAACTGAAGAATCCCAAAAATTGGCATTTGTTGTCCTCTTGACCAATCGGACATAGCTCTTATCCGATCGGTGCGTGTTTTGAAAGTCAATTTGATCGGTTATTGGTCTTATTCAGTCGTATAGGTGTTCGTTTGGCTACTTCGAGCGCTGGTTCTTTGTCCTCATCTCCCGGGTTTTGTCAAATGATTCATCTGAAAGAGAAATTAAAGAAAAATGTTCCAAAATGACCAATTATTGAATAAAAAGTCGAAAAGCTAAGCAAAAGGCCAAATAATGCAAAATCATGCAAAATAGCTTATTCTTGGCCTAAGAAGATGGTAAAAAGACTAAAACATAACTCAGAATATGTACAAAAGTGTAACAAAGACGTAAAAATCAGGTATACCGACAAATCTAATATAAATCATAAACCTCAAAAATAGCACATTCAACCATAAGATTCATAGAATAACATTTTGGAATAACGTAGACATTGACTGCAGCTAAAATGCGATGGGTTTCCCCGATGACCCTTTACAATAGACAACTTTTGGTCTCTGGTTTCAATTCGTGGATAGCACGCCGGAATAAACCCGATGACCCTTTACCCCGGTCACATACAACTTTTGGTCTCTGGCTATAATTCGGTTTTAGAAATAGATTGTGCTCGAGAATACATGATACACATAGCACAAAAATTGAGAAATAGAATTTAACACCAGACAAGTCGGTGGTCCATACCTCATAAAAGTCATGGATAAACTTGAATGAAGTGTATGTAGTTGAAACCTAAGTCTCGTATTGCTCGTCACCTAACCAATTTAAAAATAAACTTAATTAGTATATATTTAATTTTATATATATATATATATATATATATATATATATATATATATATATATATAATTTTAAATAAAAATAAATAAGACTGGACTAAATTATAAGCTTAATAAGGGTATGTTTGGCGGATAGCTGAAAAGCTAGTTAGTTGTGAGTCGATCGCTGATAGCTGATAACTGTTAGTTGAAAAGCTAGCTGATATAAATAAAAGCGTTTGGCGAGTTTAGTTGATAAGTTAGCTAAAAAAATAAAAGTATATGTTTAAATAATAGTATTTATTTTATTTTATTTTTTATTTTTTATATAAGTTTAACATTGTAAATTTAATTATTATTGTTTCTATTACCAGTCTTGTTGAATATATGAGAAATAGTTTTCAATAATTGCACATTTTTTAATGGGTTGGAGAACTTTTATTTTATTTTATTTATATTGCATACTAATTTATAGAGTCAAGCTATAATAATAATAATAATAATAATAATAATAATAATAATAATAATAATAATAATAAATAATCATACAATTAATAAAGTGGTGAAATAAATAAAAAAAATTAAATACATAATGAAATAATATTTTCCAAAAGAAAAGAAAAGAATAACTGGGTTAAAAAAGAAATAAAATTAAAAAACTCCATGAGCTTATTTGAAACGCTTGTAATAGTAGCATCTAAGACAAGGTAGCATATGAGATAAGTTCAAACTTTTCAAATAACCTCATCTAACCAAAGAAAACTTATTTGAATACATGAGAGCTTATAAGATATTTAAATAAGCTATAAGCTTGCTTATTATGTTTACCAAACATACACTAAGTCTCATGGGGCTGGATCGAGGTTTTCATAAGTTGGAGGGCTGAATTAGGAGTTTCTGGTAACATGGGGGACAAATTGAACAAGGATAAAAGTTTTTAGGATCAATTCGTAATTTCTTGGAAGGCTGGGGTATAAATTGCAAAACCCAGCCCCTAAAGCTTCAGCCCCCCGTTTCCTCCTTTTTCTTCTTCTCCAACTCGAAATCAGCGCAGCACCTCCTCTCTCGACATCGGTCATCGCAGACGACTGGAAACGATGACCGTGTGAAGGTGGGTGCAGGCGCCTCTCCCCTCCGGACATGGCGGATCTTTCTCTACCCAAATTCCAGAAATTGGTCGGGCCAGATTCTCTCTGTCTTCTTTGGATTTCTGGGTTGTCGGCCCGGGGAAAGGAAATCGACAAGCCGACGTAGGCGAGGCACTTTCGTGGGTGAGAAGAAATAATGACGGAGATGGTATTACCGTGGTTGTGGTGGTGGTTTGGACAAAAAATGTGCTATGGGTTCATAGCGGCTCGTTGTGGCGGAGTCGGGAGACTATATGTATTTTGTATGTATATGAATTTAGAGCAAAAAGAAAACTGTATATTCCATTTCACTATTCTATTATGTGTGCTTGTACAATGCCCTTTTATATATGATCTGTTCTATTAGCTAAAAGATAAAAGAACTAAAATCGTAAACATAAAAATGCTCTAACTCATTCACACGTGACAACTATGCATGTGCATGTTCATGTGTGTATTTCTGCATGTGTATTTGTGTGGAGTGTCAACCGCATTTCATTTTCATCTTAACTAAGTAAACAGCCCCTCTCAAGATGGGCCATGATGATCAACAATGCCCATCTTGCCCAAAATAAAATGTAATTGAGCAGGAGGGAGAGCTTTTATGAACAAATCTGCCAACTGCATGGATGAAGTAACAAAACGAGGGCTCAGAAAACCATTCTTGAAGTGATCACGCACCAAATGACAATCAATCTTAAGATGTTTTGCTCATTCATGAAATACCGGATTTTACAGGATATGAAGGGCTACCATGTTATCACACTAAAGAGGAATAGGAGTAGGAATCTGAAGAGAGAAATATGCAGCAACATAAGAAATCCATTTAAGTTCACAAACGGTTGAACCAAGAACCTTATATTCAGCCTCAGCAGATGACCTGGAAATAGTGTTATTTTCCTTTATTTTCCAAGAAACTAAAGCATTGCCCAGAAATATACAATAACCTGTGAGTGATCGCCGTGTGTCCGGACAAGAACCCCAGTCAGCATCATTGTATGCAGTCAGTGTCTCAGGGGTATCAGAAGGGGTAAAATAGACCTTGTAATGGACATTTTTTTGAGATACCTAACCAGATGAAGAGCAGCATCCCAATGAGCAGTAGATGGAGAATTAACAAATTGACTAAGTTGTTGAACAGAATATGTAATATCAGGTCTAGTGAAATTCAGATAAAGTAACCTGCCCACCAACCTTCTATATTTGGCAGGATCATGAAATGGTGAATTCAAATCTGCAATGAACTTTGAGCTAGATGGTAGAGGTGTACTCTCAAGCTTGCAACCAGTCAAACCTGTATCTTTCAAGATATCCAGGATGTATTTCCTCTGATGAAGATAAGTACCTTGTGATCCTCTTGAAGTTTCAATGCCTAAAAAGTACTTTGTTGAACCAAGATCCTTAATAGTGAACAAATCATCCAGATAAGCCTTGAGATCAGCAATAATAGCATTATTATTTCAAGTTAGCAAGACATCATCAACATATATGAGGATAGACAAGAATGAGTTTTCTGTTTTGCTTATGAAGAGACAGTGATCATCTCTTGATTGAGTAAAGCCAAAAAGAAGTAGTTTTGCACAAAACTCATTGTTCCATTCGCTAGTTGCATGTTTTAAGCCATAGAGACTTCTTTGAAGCTTGCATGATTGTCCTAAAAGAGCCTTATTATAACCAGGAGGAGGAACCATGTAAACCTCTTCATGTAAATAACCATGTGAAAAGGCATTATTGATGTCTAGTTGATATAGGGGCCAAGGTTTTGCAGTTGCCAATGTAATGAGCAATCTTATAGTAACTAACTTGGCAACAGGAGAAAAGCTATCAAAGAAATCCACACCTGGTAGTTGATGAAAGAATTTTGCCACTAGTCTGGCCTTGTACCTCTCTACAGAACCATCTGGATTCCTTTTCACCTTGTAAACCCATTTACAACCAATAGGTTTCTTTTCTGAGGGCAATTGATTTAGAATCTATGTCTCATTGTCCTCTAAAGCTCTTAACTCTTTCTGCATAGCAAGTATCCACTCATGTGACTTGCAGGGCTGGTTGTAAGAGGATGGTTCTGTAAATGAGTCAATATTGTCTAAGTAAGCCAGGTAGTTCTTTGTAAACAAATGAGAAGTGGTGTAGGGAAATGTGGAGAATGAATATGATTCACCATCAGCAAATGTGGGTTTGTCCAATGAGTATGTGTTGTTGGTATGACAACTCATTACGTAGTCTGAATGACAAGTTGGTACCTTTCTTATTCTGGAGCTTCTTCTCTCAATGGGGTTATGATCAGTGTTGATTACAGTATCTGAGTCATGAGGAACATCTAATTTTTCAATGCATGGAAGAGGAACAGTTTCAGCCTGTGAATTTGGCTCTTTATATGGAAAAATGTGTTCAAGAAAAACCACATCTCTGGAGGTCAAGATGATCTCTGATTCCATATCATATAACCTGTACCCCTTCTGACCATTCACATATCCAATCAGTATACATTTAGTAGCTCTTGGTGTAAATTTGAATTTGTTTGGAATGGTATTTGTTGCATATGTAAGACATCCAAAGGTTCTGAGTGAGGATAGATCTGCCTTGCGTCTATAAAGTTTTTTCAAAAGGTGATTTCCATTTCAGTATAGCGCTTGGAACTCTGTTTAAGATGTAAGAAGTTGTGAGTATTAAATAGGGACAAATTTTTGAAGGGAACTTGGGTCCAAACATCAAGGACATAGCTACATCTAAGAGATGTTTGTGTTTCCTTTCAACAACTCCATTTTGTTGTGGAGTGTAAACACATGTATATTGATGCTGAATTCCCTGAGCCTTAAACAGATTCTGACAATCCTTTCCCATAAACTCTGCTCCATTATCTGTTCTAACTTTCTTAACTCTCTTACGAAACTGTGTAGGAGTCATCAGGAGGAAATATCTTAAGATGGAGATGGAGTTAGACTTGTGGATCATCATAAAGGTCCATGTGGCCCTGCTATAGTCATCTACCACTGTGAGCATGTATGGTGTGTTTGTAACTGAGAAGTGATTATATGGTCCCCATATATCCACATATCAATTCAAAAGCATCTGTTGTTTGTATGTTACTGGATGGGAAAGGTAATCTGCTTTGATTGGAGATATGATATATATCACAGGGTGTTTGTTGTCTTTTCATTGCAAAACTGTATAAATGTTTCATGTCAAAAATATGTTGGAGTGTGTGGATGGGAATGTGTCTCAATCTTCTGTGAAAGTATCAAAGGATATGTCATGTTTAGCCAAGAGGCCACTCATGCATGTTGGAGTTGTTGTAGGCTTTGATTCAGTTGGTAATAACACATAGAGCTTTCAAATTAGCTAAGCTCTTGCTACAATCAAGTCAGTGTGTGTATCTTGTAGTATACGGTGATCTGAGAAAAAGGTACCCTTCATCCCTGACTGAGCTGCAATCTGAGCTACTGACAGTAGATTGTACTTGAAGGATGGTACCAAGAGTACTTCTGATAAGTGCAAATTATCACTCAAATGAACATCTCCCACTTGAGTTATCAGTTTTTGTGATCCATCAGTCAAATAAACTAGAATTTGTGATTCAGTGGTAAACAGTGTTGTCATCATTCTTTCATCATTACACATGTGCTTTCTTGCTCCTGTGTCAATTATCCAACTTCCAGGTTTGACTGAGTCATGGGTATATAAGGCAAAATGTAAACCTAGATCACCCTCACAATCAACCAAGTTTACATAGTTGTTTCCTGTGTTATGCTCATTTGAGATTCCTTTTCCTGAGAAGTATTTTTAACTTCTTGTTGTATTAGGGAGGCTATATCAAGCTGATTAGGCATGGAGCATTGAGTATCTGTAACATTCCTTGAGTTATTTGCATCACATGTGTTAGCCATATTTGCATTAACTCGGCTTATTTGCTCTTTGAGATCTTTGTACCAGTTTGGAATTCCATGTAATTTGAAGCATTCTGATTTTTCATGACCAGTTCCTTTGCAATGCTCACATATCATATTATATTTTTCTTCTTTGCTTCTCCTTGTGTTAACCTTTCCAGAGTAATTTCCTGTATTTGAATTCAAGTTGTTCTGCACATTCTTTCCAAAGTTATTGTTTATGGTTTGAAATCCAGAAGCTTGTCCTTTGTTATTTCCATAACTTCTTCTTGTACTCACAAACCTAGATAGCAGAGCTGAATTGTCATGTGACTCAATACTTGTGGTTTGAAAACTTCTCTGCTTCTCAACTCCCAACACCATAGAATAAGCCTTATTAACAGTTAGCAAAGGATCCATTAGAAGAATTTGGCTTCTAACATGCTCATAGCTATCATTTAATCCCATCAGAAATTGCATCAGCTCTCTGTTTTTGTTCAATATCATGTAGTCCTTTTGCAGATCCACAAGTACATGTTGGGACTAGAATTAACACAGAATATTCATCCCATAATTTGTTTAATTTTGTAAAATATATAGCAGCAGAATTATTTCCTTGAGATAGCGTAACAATTTCCTTTTCTAATTGAAATATCAAAGGACCATTACTTTCCCCAAATTGCTCACACAGATCAACCCATAGTTCTCTAGCCGAATCAACATATAGAAAATCTTTAACTATATCCTTGGAAATTTAGTTTAATATCCATGACGTTATCATATAATCTACTTTGCTCCATTGATCATATGAAGTAGAGTCATTTTGAGGTTTCAGGACTGTACCATCTATAAACCCTAATTTGTTCTTCGCGCCGAGTGAAATTTTTACAGAATGACTCCAAGGTAGGAAATTATTACCCGTGAGTTGCGTAGCTACCAAGGCCATGTATGGGTGATCTGATCCTTGCATATGCAGTGGATCTTTTTCTCGAAATGCAATTTGACTTTTAGACGATGAAGTCGTGTTTGAAGTTAACGCCGGCCAAGCGTACGACGTGATCTTGTGCGCCATTGTTGATCTTTGTTTCTGCATTTAACTTGTATTTAATGCTGAAGAAGGTTTCAAAACCTTGCTCTAGATACCATGTTGAGACTATATGTATTTTGTATGTATATGAATGCAGACCAAGAAGAAAACTGTATATTCCATTTCACCATTCTATTATGTTTGGTTGTAAAATGCCCTTTTATATATGATTCATTCTATTAGCTAAAAGACAAAAGAACTAAAACCGTAAACATAAAAATGCTCCAGCTCATTCACGCGTGACAACCGTGCATGTGCATGTGCATTTATGTGTGTTTCTGCATGTGTATTTGTGTGGAGTGTCATCCGCATTTCATTTGCATCTTGACTAAGGGGTTGTTTGGAAACACATTTCAAATGGGCTTTTGGACTCAAAAGTCCATTCTACTTAATTAATTGTGTTTGGTGATAAATTATAAATTAACTTTTAAATAAGTAACTTATTCAAAAAGCCCATTTTGGAGACGTGTGAATAAGAGACTTCTCAAACCCCATTTGGTGGGTTCCCAGATATTCTCCCACACTCAAGATCGTGTTGTTGCCCATTATCAGAATTTTCTCAATTTTTTGATAAAGCACATTTCCAAAATGGGTTTCACCAAACATGTATCAATATGTAAATGTGCTTTTTAAAAAGCCACTTATTAAAAAGTCCATTTTTAAGATGGAATTTTAGTGTGAAAGTGTTTCCAAACAAGCACTAAGTCAACTGGGAGGACTTTTGGTGATTTAATATCGTGGAGGTAGCCTTTGGATTGGATTAGGCCGTCATGGTGGGGTAGTCTTGCTCAGCCTGGGAGTGATTCCAGTTTGAGTCGTTTGTTGTGGCTTTGCATCGGCACTAGATTTAGGAAAATAGTGGTGTTGATGGCGGTTCAGGCTATGGGTTTGATAAAGGCGATGGCCTTTGGCCTGACTCGGTCATTGTTGTGGTTGTTCTGGCCTTTACGACATTGGTTTGGTTTAGGGTTTTGGGTTTTTGGAAAATCGACTACGAGAAATTAATGAAAATTGTTGTTTTGAAAATTTTTAGGAAACTTAGAACAGAGACTTATCTAGTTGCGGCCATGTGAAGAAAGTTGTAATGAATTCTATGATTGTCGAGAGGTGACTTGGGTTTAAATAAGTGTGGGTAAATTTGGAAGGTTAGGGTTGCAGCGTTGGTGGAACCGGGCTAAGTCGTTGGGCTTTTTGCGAGTACGAAATAGAAATAGATCACAAAACAATTTTAATTTCAATGGATATTTTTTTATAGATAGCAAACTAAGAATAATAAATAAATAAAATACTAATAATTTATAATACTTTGAAAAGTTGAGATATATATAATTATTTGACAATACTAACTACTATTTTGAATAAATAGAATTCTTCGATTATTTAAAACTAATAATAGAATCATGTATTTATGATGCATTACAACCTACCCCTTAGAAAAAATTTGTCCTCAAAATTCAACACTTACCCGTAATGCCGAAATTAGGGTACCTTGCCTTGAACTCTTTCTCTTGTTCCCAAGTAGCTTCATTTACTCCATAACGCCTCCATTGAACCTTGATCAATGTTATTTTGTTATTCCTTAATTGGTGTATCTTTCGATCCAAAATTACTTCCGGAGCTTCCTCAAAAGTTAAATATTTGTGATCATCAAACTCCTCGTATCTCACGACGTGGTGTGGATCGTAATCATACTTCCTTAGCATTGATACGTGAAAGACATTATGTATGCTCGACAAACTTGGTGGTAGTGCAAGCTCGTAGGCTAATTCTCCGATTTTCTTAATAATTTCAAATGGCCCTATGTATCTTGGTTTCAATTTCCCCTTTTAACCAAATCTCATTACACCTCTGACTAGTGCTACTTTAAGAAACACATTGCCACCTACCTCAAAATGAAGATCCTTCCTTCGACGGTCCGCATAAGATTTTTGTTGATCCTGCCCAATTCCAATTCTATTTTTGATCATGGTGATGTATTAACCGTGCCTTGGACTAACTCGGGCCCCAATATATTTCTCTCCCATACTTCGTCCCAGTATAAAGGTGATATGCACTTTCTTCCGTATAAAGCTTCGTATGGAGCCATACGATGGTGGATTTTGATAACTGTTATTATAAGTAAATTCCACCAATGGTAATAAAGCTTCCCATTGAATTTCCTAGTCGAGTATGCAGGTTCTCAACATATCTCTATAATCTGTTTGTGGGTGATAAGTGTATTGAACTTCAGTTTAGTACCTAATGCGCATTGCAAGCTTTTCCAAAAGCTTGAAGTGAACCTCGTATCTCTATCCAACATAATTGAGACCAGTACTCCATGCAGTTCAACAATTTCCTAAATCTAGATTTGGGCATATTCTTCCATGCTGAAAGTTATCTTGATCGGTAAAAAGTGGCCTGACTTGGTTAGACAATCTACTATGATCCTTACAGCCTTGTTACCTCTGGTGGGCGGCGGTAAACCTACTACAAAATCCATTATGATATGCTCTCACTTCCATTCTGGAATCTCTAAGGGTTTGAGAAAAGCTGACGGTCGCTGATGTTCGGCCTTATCTCATTAACATACTATACACCTTCCCACAAAAGTGGCAATGTCTTTCTTCATGATCCTCCACAAAAACATTGTCTTCAAATCCTTATACACCTTGGTATCACCAGGATAAGCAGTGCATGGAGTACAGTGGGCCTCTTCCAAAATTTCTTTCCTTCCCTGGTCTTTCAAAACACAAATTCTTCCATCATAAAACAAAAATTCATCGTCTACTAAAATAAAACCTTTGATAGTTCCATTCCACACTCTATACTTCATCTTGCTTATGAAACCATCCCGAGTTTGAGTTTCCTTGATTTTTTCTCTCAATGTTGGTTGTACCAGTAAGAATGTTATGATAACCTTTGAATTCCTTGGAGGTATCATTATTTTGATCTTCATCTCGGCGAACTCCTTAATAAACTGGTCTTATTAGAAAAGTAAACTCATAAGTCCTCCTCTACGACTCGACGCATCAGCTACCACATTCGCCTTTCCTGGATGGTAGTTAATGGTGCATTCATAATCCTATAATAATCTTAACCATCTCCTTTGACGCATGTTCAATTCCTTCTGAGTGAACAAATACTTCAAACTCTTATGATTAATAAAGATCTCACACTTGCCTCCACACAAGTAATGTCTCCAAATTCTCAAAGCATGGACTACAGTCGCGAGTTCTGAATCATGTGTAGAATAGTTCATCTCGCGAGTTTTGAGTTGTCGTGATTCATAAGCCACTACCTTCCCATGTTGTATCAAGACACAACCGAAACCTTGTTTTGATGCATCACTATATATAACAAAGTCTTTTGTTGGGTCGGGGATTGTCAAGACTGGTGCTGAAGTGAGCCTTTTCTTCAACTCTTGAAAACTCTCCTCGCACTGCATGCTCCACACGAACTTCTCCCCTATTCTTGTTAGTCGAGTCATCGACATGGCTACCTTAGAAAATCCTTCTATAAATCTTTGATAATAGCCTGCTAGACCAGAAAGCTGCAAACTTCACTCGCATTTGTGGGGGTGGCCCATATGTTAATGGATTCTACTTTAGATCGATCCACCTCCTTCCTTGAGCAGTGATGATGTGACCAAGAAACACTACCCAACCCATCTAAAACTCACACTTACTGAACTTCTCATATAACTTCTCAAAGTGTCCCCAACACTATTCAAAAGTGTTCTTCGCGGTCTTCTTGTTTCTTCGAATAAATCAAGATGTCATCGATGAAGACTATGACAAACTTATCCAAGTTAGGGTGAAAATCTCGACTTATTAAATTCATGAACACTACCGAAGAATTTCTTAGCCCGAATAGCATCACAATAAATTCATAATGTCCATATTATGTTCTAAAAGCCGTATTTGGAATGTCACTCTCTTTGATCTTCAATTGATGATACCCCGACCTTAAGTCGATCTTGGAAAAGATACTTGCTCCTTTCAATTGATCGAATAAGTCTTCGATTCGAGGTAATGGGTACGTGTTCCTTTATACTGAGTCAATTAAGTTCTCTATAATCGATACACACCCTCATTTACCCATCTTTCTTCTTAACAAAGAGGATCGGTGTTCCCCAGGGTAAAACACTCGATCGGACAAAACTTAAATCCAAAACTCTTGGATTTGGCTTTTAGTTATTCTAGTTCCTTCGGTGCCATCCTGTATGGTGTCTTTGTGATGGGTGATGCGCATAGTGTCAAATTAATAGTGAGCTCGACTTGATGTTTGTGCGGTAAACCTAGTAACTCTTCGGAGAAGACGTCCTGAAAATCTTGAATGATGGGCACTTCGAGTGGCGTCACCTCTATCGCTGGATTGCTAACCTAATTCACCAAGAATCCTTGGCATCTCTCTTTGTTCAACAACTTTATGGCTTTCATTATTGTTATCACTTGTGGCACCATCTTAGTCTTAGCTCTATAGAACTTGATCTCTTCACCTTCAAGGAGCTTGAAAGTTATTTCTCTTTCTTGACATTGAATCTTTGCTTGATATTTTGTGATCCAGTTCATTCCTAATATCAAGTCAAAATCTTTCATTTTGATCACATACAAGTCAGCCTCGAGATTCTTTCCTCCTACATCGATCTTCACTCCTTTATCCAACATGTTTGTGATCATCACGTTTTCGGATGGTAATCCAACTTCTAAGGGTTCCTATACTCTAGTGCTCTTAACTTCAGTTATAATATGAAATTTCTCCAATAAAAAAAGAGTGCGAAGCACTCGTATCAAAAAGCACAAAAGCAAGAATTCCTGAGATGGTTAACATACCTGTTATAACTCCTGGATTTTCTTCAGCTTTGCCTCGTGCCATGGCATACAATTGAGCATTTCCTCCGGTAGCTAGTCCTGGCTTTAGCACTCCACTTCTTTGATGCCTTTGACTCTACACAGGGCAAAACAATGGCGTATGCCCACTCTGGTGGCAAGGGTAACATTTTCCTTGTCCTAGCAAACATGCTCCAAGATGATTCTTAAAACATTTTTGGCACATGGATCAGTTGTTTAACCCCTGTTAACTATTGTCACGACTAGTTTTCTATTGCTTTCCTTGGATAGAACTTCCTCCTAC
Organism: Phtheirospermum japonicum; assembly: GCA_014905375.1. Classification (NCBI taxonomy): domain Eukaryota; kingdom Viridiplantae; phylum Streptophyta; class Magnoliopsida; order Lamiales; family Orobanchaceae; genus Phtheirospermum; species Phtheirospermum japonicum. The sequence continues at coordinate 103,012 of BMAC01001465.1, forward strand.
CCACTTCCTATTATCCACCATAATCATGGATTTAGGCTTCACCTCATCTACCCCAAGACTTGCCTCTATGCCCTGGGGTCTTTTAACCATTTTGGCATACGAAACATCACCTCGTGATGATAAATACCGGCTAGTTAGGACCTCAAGCCTCTCTTGAACCTCAATGACTTCTTCAAATCAATACTCACCAGGTGTGAAGCGAATCGGCTTAATTGGTTGAAACTTCTCTCGTACTCAGTGACCGTTAAGATCCCTCATTTGAGATTCAGGAACTAGCTCTCCTTTTTGTCATAATAAGAGAAAGGGAAGAACTTATCCATGAACACCATCTTAAACTTTTTCCAAGTGAAAGCATCCTATTCTGCCTATGAACAAGTTCTTCAATAACCTTACCACCAATGGTCAACATCTTCGGTTATTTGAGAGGTGGCACAAGTGACCTTATGCATGTCGTTGTATCCTATCATACAAAAAACCCTCTCGAGTGATCGAAACCACTCTTCAACAGCATCGGGTCCATCTCTCCCATTGAAAGTGGGCAGTCGATAGAGGCAAAATTGCTCCACTGCTCTTGTGTTGTTGCTCCCATTCACTCTTCAATAGCATCGGGTCCATCTCTCCCATTGAAAGCGGGCAGTCGATAGAGGCGAAATTGCTCCACTGCTCTTTTGTTGTTTCTCCCATTCCCTAAACCGTTACCTTGGAGACGTTGGAGGAATTTGGTGAAGACCGTGTCCATAGCATCGATGGTCATCTGGTCAAATTGGGTTGGGTTTTCTTCATTAACCATGTTCCCGCTCCTTCTCCCTTGATTTGATGCTTTATCATAATGCCATCAAAATGTTTACTTGATTAATTTAAGAGGTATAACTCTCATATATACGTCGTAAAAATACAACTTACTAACACCACACGGCGAAAACATAAAACTAGAAATTATACGAAAAAAGAACATAGACCATATATGTCTCGGACAGAGTGGTGCGGTATGCCCTAAGGTGTAACATCGGTGACACATAAACACGTATTCCACCTTCTCCTTTCCTTTGGAAACCTTTTCACGGTTTTCCTTAAGAGTTTCTCCTTCGGCCTCCTCTTCCTTGGAGTCTTCCTCATTGAGTTCATTCTCCTCAGTAGCCTCTTTGGTATTCTCTTCGGGCTCCTCGACCACTTTCTTCTCGGTAGCCTCTTTAGTATTCTCTTTGGGATCCTTGACTAACTCCTTCTCTGGTACTCTTTTGTCTCCTTTTATTTCGGAAGGTCTGAAGCCACTCGCACACCATCAAAGCGATAAACCTGTTGTAATCCATGATGATGTGAGAAACATGCAGGTGGACCATCGCAAGTTTAGTACGTATCTCGTCTCCTCGAAGTCTCTATTATATAGGTAATCACTTCGTTGTTAGGCGAGCCGCTTCATAATTGCACTTCCATCCTCTTTGCAATACTCCACAAATGGTGTTTGGTTAGCAAGTATGACCACCGTGCCTCTCTCCAAAAAATTGTAGCTTGCTAAAGCCTCCATTACTTGGGAAGCAATCGGACCAAATTCATCTATTTTACCCCCAAAAAATGGGATCAAAATAATAAGGAATTAAGCAAATAGATGAATGCTTATAATGAATTTTGTACCTTGAGGACATTGACAAAGATTCAACGAGAAGGAATGAAAACTATCAATTAATTTAAGGGAAAAAAATTCTTTGCCACCTGTACTTATAGCATTTTTATGGTTTGCAACCTAATATTTTTTTTGTTGTTATTAACAACCCAAAGTATGCGGATTTTACTCTTTACAACCTTCAGGCTATTTTTCATTCAAAAAATGATTGAATCGAAGCACGTAAACCTCATGCCTCATTCTAAAAATATAAAAATATTGCCCAACATAATAATTGGTGATGAGGCATGAGCTTTGATTCAACCATATTTTGAATGAAAAATAGTTTGAAGGTTGCAAAGAACAAAACCCGCATACTTTGGGTTGTTAATAACAATAAAAAAAATATTAGGTTGAAAATCATAAAAACGATACAAGTATAGGTGGCAAATAATATTTTTCCCTTAATTTAATCTTTATTTTTACCAATTTTTGGTTTTAAAAAAACGAGTCGAGTCTACAAAAAAAAATCTCGTCTGTGATACCACCTTGTAACGCCCCAATTTCGCTAAAATGAAATTGGTTTATATTTTAAAGAATTTAAGAAATCTTGGAATCACATAAATGTTGAATTTTTATAAATATAAAACAATGTAAAAAGATTTAGAATTTCAAAAGTAATCGTATTTACGTAGCAGAAAAATGATAATAGAAATAAAAAAGTTGCTATCAATTAAAACTGACAGTTAAAGTAGCCTTGCATCTAGTTCAGCCTTTATTTAAAAGATAAAATAATAAAATAAAACATTAATAGTTTTCTTTCATTCCTCGTTTCCCTTCACTCGATATCCTCATTTGTACCTAAAAAATATCAATGAATTGAGATGAGCTCAATGTACTCAATAGGTATACCGACATATCTCATATAAATCATAAACCTCAAAAATAACACATTCAACAATAGAATTCACAGAATAACATTTTGAAAAATGTAGACATTAATTGTAGCTAAAATGCGATGGGTTTTGCCGATGACCCTTTACCCAGTCACAAACAACTTTTGGTCTTTGACTATAATTCGATTTTAGAAATAGATTGTACTCGAGAGTATATGATACACATAGCACGAAAATTAAAAATTAGAATTTAACACAAGACAAGTCAGTGGCCCATACCTCGTAAAAGTCGTGGAAAAACTCGAGTGAAGCGTACGTAGTTGGGACCTAAGTCACATATTGCTCGTCACCTAACCAATTTAAAAATATACTTAATTAGTATATATTTAATTTTAAACATAATATATGTATATACATATTTATATATAATACATAATAATATAAAATAAAAGTAAATAAAACTTGACTGAATTGCAAGATTGATAAGTTTCATGGGGTTGGATCGAGATTTTAATAAGTTGCAGGGCTGAATTAGGAGTTTCTGGTAAGCCGAGGGCAAAATTGAACAAGGCTAAAAGTCTTGGGGGTCAATTCATAATTTCATGGAAAGGGCTGGGGTATAAATAGAAAAACCCAGTCCCCCGTATTCCTCCTTTTCTTCTCCAACTCGAAATTGGCACAACACCTCTCCCGTCTTCGGTCATCGCCGGTGGCTGGAAACGACGACCGTGTGCAGGCGGGTGGAGACCGAGTAAAATTCTCTCCATCTACTTCGAATTTCTGCGTCATCAGCCCGGGGAAATGGAATCGGCGAGGGGGCGTAGGCGAGGCACTACCGTGGCTGAGAAGAAATAACCGCGGAGATGGTGTTACCGTGGCTGTGGTTGTGGTTTGGCCAAAAAGATGTGATGAGGGTGTTGGAAATTTATTAATTTCCGATTAAAGTGGGCAACATATATTTTAAATACAATTGTATTTGTCATTATATTATTATTATTATTATTGTTGGACTTAATTAAGTGATCTAATTAAGAAAAGAGTCTTATGACTATGGGAATTTGAGTAGATACTCATAGAATCAATTTAGGAGATTATGGAAAATCCTAATTGATACTATATAAATACTACATGGTTATGGTCCCCAATATACTAAATTGTACATTGTTTTCTACTCTCCCCATCAAGATAGAATACTAAGGCCCCTTAGGAGATTTAGGTGAGGAAGATCATAAAACCAACCCGAATCTATTCATGTTCGTGCTCTTGCTTGCTTTTGGATTAGTAGTCCCGTCTCGTGTTATGGGAGTTGATTTCTGCATACGAATTACGACTATGGATTCAAGTAATCCATTAATTCATAAATCTTTGATGATTATAGCGTGATGTTTATATCCTAGAAATTATTCCGCATGTTTTAGGATATATTTTATGAATTTTACGTGTTTTTATCAATAAAATTCCAACAAGTGATATCAGAGCAGTGATCACTGCCTAATCGTTGAGGTTTATGAATCATATGTGGAACCGTTTGGGTTTTCTATCCGTTCCTTTGAAATTCTGCAATTCGTATGCCTTCGGTACAATTATTATTATTATTATTATTTTATTTTTTTTTGCATAAAACTGGTATCTGGTTTTTTATTTGCATTCATGTATATTGTAACACATGTTTGGCAATATGTATGCGGTCTGAAAACTAGGGAATTTCAGGGTTCATTCCAGATTATTGCTGCTATTAATACTAATTATATCTGCTTGAGATATTACAAGAATTTTGCAAAGATGATTTTTATTTTACCCCAAACAGCCCAATTTCAATTTAAATAAAAATAAAAATCATAATTTGTGATTCTCCCCAATTGGAGTCTGTATATCATGGACTCGGGACCATGTAAATATGGTGCACCCGTGACCCAATTCATTCCACGTGTGCTTAAGTTCACGCGCCTTCCTTTTCAATTCACCAACAACGCGCCTCGAAAAACAGAAAACACCCCTGCAAATTCCCGCTGCAACTTCACATCTCTCTGCAACTTAGTTTTCGAAAAAAAAAATTCTCCAGACGCTGCAATTTTCGTCTTCTACCAGACGCTGCAATAGCTTCCTACAAGCTCTTCTGAACTTCTCTTACACGCTACAACAATTTTCTCCCAGCAAATTTCTTCGGCAATTTTCATCTTCTCCGTCTGTAAGTTTTACATTTTTTTTCCCTTTCAACTTTCAGTTAAGTTCATGTTTCAACATCGATTGATGATGTTTCATCGTCGACTGATAATGATTCATCACAAAAATGCTTATTACTTCACAAAATTTAATTATATACTTTCGATTCTTCCGATTCTAGTGTTTAGCCATCAATTGATGTTGATTCATCTGTATTTTAACTATATTCTTTCGATTCTATAGTTCAACTATCGATTCTCTGTGTGATCTGCATGTTCTATGTTTCAAAAATTGTGATAAGATTTTATATGTACATCTTGATGATATGTGCAAGAACAGTCTGATGATATGTTGCAGATCTGAGCYATGATATATCATTTGTGAACCTCATATTACTTTTTTTCTACGAATATATTAGTTTTCATATAGTAGTAATGATATGTTCAAYAACAATCCGATGATATGTTCCAGATCTGTAATGATATGTCTCATAACTGTATAATATTATATCATTTCTGAAATTTATTTTACTGCAAAATATAGATTGTCTTTATGATTATATGTATAATTTCAATGTAATGATATATTCATGTTCTATATAATGATATGTTCATTTTCTGCATGATGATATATTCATGTTCTATGTAATGAGATGTTCATGTACTGCATGATGATATATTCATTGAATTTTGTGTTTTAATTATAGATATGAAGAAGAAAGCAGCCAATATACCTTCGGAGAAACTAGATACTCCGATTGTTGTTGGTAATAAACAGGGTTTAGGTCTCACTCTTCATGAGGAGGACCTACAGAGAAAAATATATGAAAAAAACACGAAGGGAAGGAAGAAGAAAAATACAATTGACGCAACATCAATGATAGAGAAAAATCCTTCTCCTACTCCGAAAAAGAAAAAGCAGAAAGAAAAGAAAATACCAATTGATGAACCAGATGCAACATCAATTGAAGAACCTGAATTTGATATAGTGAAACAAATCATACAGAATCAGTTGGAAACTACGAAGGAAAAAAAGATTGTCAAGCATCGCAAAACGCAGTTGCTGAAAACTGATTTTAAAAAAACTGCTTCTGCAATTCAAGTTTTCAAAAAGAGTCCAACTGTGAAGAAAACAAAATTAAAGAAAAAGAAAAAGGTTTGCTATTTTTATTACTTTATACTTTAAAATAATATTTATATTCCAAATTGAAATTAACACAGATACACTGATATATGTAGGGTGCACCCGTTGAAGACACAGTTGATATACAGATTGCACCAGTTGAAGAATCAACTGATATAAAGGTTGCACCCATTGAAGAGAAGAAAAATGAGAAAAAAAAAATAAAACCAGCTGAGGTTTGAATTTCTCAACAATAATTGTAATACACTATTGTCATGTTCATGTGATAATATGTAAATAATGTGTTTCATGATATATGACTGGTGTATGTGATACATGTAATTATTTGTGTTTGGTGTATTAGATGATATGTAGTTGATGTATCAAATGGTATGTGGTTGGTGTATATGATGGTATGTATTTAGTGTATGTGATGGTATAGGATAATAATAATCATATGTGGCTACTATATGAGTCTAATTTGTATAATGATATGTTACTCATATATAAGATGATATATGATTGCTGTGTGTGATGATATGTAGCTGGTGTATAGGATGATATGGGATTTCTATATGTGATGATATATGGCTGGTGTAAGTGACATATGTAGTTGTTTGTGTTTGGTGTATAAGATGATATGTATTTGGTCTATGAGATAGTATGTGGTTGGTGTATGTGATGGTATGTGGTTGGTGTATGTAGCTACTATATGTGTATAGTATATATGATAATATGTGCCTGGTGTATAGGATAATATGTGATTGGAGTGTAGGATGATATCTGACTTCTGTATATGATGATATGTAGCTGGTGTATAAAATTAAATGTGATTGGTGTATGTAATGATATTTTTGTTTGTGTTTAATGTAATACATGGTATGTGATTGGTGTATGTGATGGTCAATTTTATTTATTTTTCAGGTTGTACTTTAGCAAATTCGTAAAAGAAAAGAACTAGAAACTGACTTAGTTAATCCTCCTCAGAAAAAAAAAAATTCGTAAATTTAACCCAGATCATATCCGGTTTAGGACATCTACTAACCCTCTTTTCAAACTGATAGAGCATCTGAATGAAGAACAAAAAGAAGCAGTCCGGAATACGGATTTGCAAGAATGTTGAGATTATGAACTCGAGAAAACCATGCTGAGTTGGTAACATTTCTGATAGAGCAGTTTGATTGCTTCAGATGCTCAATAAAATTGGAAAGAGATGAATTAAAAATTGAAGAGGAGGATGTGGTCTCTGTTTTTGACTTGCCTTTGGGAGAAAGGTCTGTGACAGAAGCTTTGTGTGAGAAAGGTATTTTTAAATTGTTTACATTAATTATATTAACTCCGCTTAATTACCCTATAATATTGTACATATCCTAAATAATTTTATTTTTTAATGCATGTACAAAAAAAAATGATGAAAAATATAAAGATTTGGTAAAAGAATGGCAGCAGAGATGGGGTGTTTCAAATGCTGCACCTTTTACATCGAAAATTGGTGAGGCTCTCTAATCAAGAAGTGACTACGGTGATGACTTCAAATGCGACTTTGTCGTGTTTGTTGTCACTACCATGTTCAAGTCACATCAGAATCGCAAAGCCAATTACAAGATTCTGAAATGCCTTGAAAATGTGAACGAAATTAGGAATTACAATTGGTGCCATTTTATGATCAATTGCCTGATTTCGTCGATTGAAGAGTGGAAATCAAGCACAGCAGTAAATAAGTTTTTTGCAGGGCCCGCAATATTCTTAATGGTAACTTCTCTAATAAAGTGAATTACTAGTGAATAAAGTGATATAAGATACTAAGAAATAAACTTCTCTAATATTAATGTATTTTGTGCAATTATGCAATTTGGATAGAATAGAATTCAAGGTGAGGCGGGCAAATTCAAGAAGATTCCCAATTTGCTCAAATTGGGGATCAACAGAACTAGGAAAGAGAGTCAGAGGAGAAAAAATATCTGGAGGCTTCGGAAGGGGAAAAGTTGTCGAAAGATTGTTGAAGAATGAAGACGATAACAAAATGGTATGTGTTTAATTCTGTATTTAAAGATTGGGGAAAGGTTTATGTGATGGAATATGCATAGTATATGTGATGGTAAAATCTATGGTTTGGGTGATGATTATGAATATGTTATTCTTTATATTTCACAAGTATATGTGATTTGTGATGTTATTAATATAATATTGATTTCTTATTTCTGGAATTACAAATGAATTTTAAGAAGTTGTTTATGATGATATGTGTATGGTTTATGTGATGGTATCTTCATAGTCTGTGTAATGGTATCTTTATATTCTGTATGATGGTATGTGCATTGTCTATGTGATGATATATGAATATGTTATTTTTAAAATTTACAAGCACTGATGAAGAATATATATTTCAGATTTATGATGTTATTAATGTAGTATTGATTTCTTCTTTCTGGGATTACAAATAAATTTTTAAGAAAGTTATTGATGATGATATGTGTATGGTTTATGTGATGGTATCTGTATATTCTGTGTGATGGTTTGTGCATGGTAAGTGTGATCATATTTAACTATGTTATTCTTTATACTTCACAAGCACTGATGATGAATATATATTTGTAATTTGTGATGTTATTAATGTAATATTGATTTCTTCTTTCTGGAATTACAAATGGATTTTAAGAAGTTGTTTATGATGATATGTGTATGGTTTATGTGATGGTATCTTCATAGTCTGTGTAATGGTATCTTTCTATTCTGTATGATGGTATGTGCATGGTCTATGTGATGATATATGAATATGTTATTTTTAAAATTCAGAAGCACTGATGAAGAATATATATTTCTGATTTGTGATGTTATTAATGTAGTATTGATTTCTTCTTTCTGGGATTACAAATGAATTTTAAAGAAGTTAATGATGATGATATGTGTATGATTTATTTGATGGTATGTGCATAGTCTGTGTGATGGTATGTGCATAGCTTGTATGATGGTATGTGCATGATCTGTGTGATGATCTATGAATATGTTGTTATTTATATTTCACAAAAACTGATGATAAGTATATATTTTGTGATTTTTGATGTTATTATTTATTTTTCACAAAGTAAAAAATTTGACTTGCTTATACATGTCTTTTTTACAGAAGAGTTGTGATCTTGTTGACATTCAAGAGGAGTCAACAAACAAATTGGTGCAAGTCTTGGGAAAAATGACTGAAGCAGTTAATCAGTTCAGAGATGTAATGGATGAGATTGGAAAAACTGAAACGACAAATGATATTCTGATGACACCATTTGAACTGATATTAAGCTGTAAAGAGAAAGAACCAATTCAAGACCACCAAGAAACAAGCCAGAAAACACCATCCAAAACACCACCAACTCAAAAATCACCACCTGCAAAATCACCTAACCAAAAAACCAGTTGCATATTAGATGATGATATGTTTGATGATCCAGAAATTGCAGCTGGAATTTTTGAGTTGTGGGACGCTTTATGCAAACCTAAAAAGGTGACCAAGAGAGAGGTTCCAAATGGAATATCACCACCGACGTTTTCATTAGGACTTGAAGACATTGAACCCATGGGAAATTTTTGTGCTGATGATCATGTTGGTGGTGGTGATGGTGATGATAATGGTGATGGTGATGGTAAATGGTGGTGGTAATGTTGATGATGACGTTGATTGTAATAATAATGGTGATGATGCTGATGTGATAGTGATCATGAAGAGAATGATGCTCATGAAGAGAATGATGCTGAAATTGAGAATGTGACCCCAATTGATGAGTTGAAATTCAAAAGGTATTTAACTATAATATTTTTTTTAAAGTTATATATTAGTTTTTAGATTTTGAATACTGCACTACTTAAATTGATGAAATAAAAATGACAATTATTTCTTATGACATTCAACAAATCAGCATAATAGACGAGTCTGAAGATGACATTGTGGATGTCCTCCAAAGAAAGAACCCAAAGAGAAGGTGCAAAAATCTGCCGTTGAATTTCAGATCTCCTTTCTGGACAGAAAATAATCCAAAACTGCACAAACTTGTTACAATGAAGGAGAAACTCATCTCAGAGTATGCATTCTTAAAACCAACTGAAGAAACAAAAAAGTAAGTAATTCTTAAATTTTTTAATTTTTGTTTCTAAGGAATAATGATATGTGCATGGTTTGTGTGATGGTATGTGCATAATATCAGTGATGGTATTTGCAAGATCTGTGTGATGATATGTGAATGTTTAGAAGATCTCTCCTCTTACTATGTTTGTTTTTTATTTAAAAATATTAGTGAAGTACTGTTCGATGGCATTGGGATGAAGTTAACAAGGGAAGAATTCTACACACTCTCAGAAAATCAATGGGTTGTGCAAACAATCATTGATATCTGGTGCATGAAGCTCAACATTGATAATAAGAAGAGAGCACCAGGAGAGCCAAAAAGAGTGTTCTTCTCTACAATGCCTCATGTAAGTAATCATTAAAAAATATATATCATTTTATTTCTAGGATTAGAAATGAATTTTTAAGAAGTTGTTGATGATGATATGTGCATGGTTTATGTAATGGTATGTGAATAGTCTGTGTGATGGTGTCCGTATAGTATGTATGATGGTATGTGTATAGTTTGAGTGATGATTATGAATATGTTATTATTTGTGGGATTACAAATGAATTTTTAAGAAGTTGTTGATGATGATATGTGGATGGTTTATAAATATAGTGTTCTTGCATGTATTTTCCGTATTCAGAATATGTTGAAACTGATTAATTTTTCTTGCATATTCAATAGGACAAAGATATGTTGAAGACATTGAGAGCAAAATACTGTTCAGCGATAATAATGATGAAGGAGAATACAAGGAAGAAAAAACTGTTGAAAGATGTGGGACGTGTGGTTTGTTTGCTGAAGTGATATTCTGAGTAAAAACAATATTCTTGTTTTCGGTCTGTTTCAGGTGTTGGAAAAAATATTCTGGTTTTTATTTTTTATGTTTTCAGTTCATGCTTTACATTAATGGTACGAGGTTGAGGCGTTAGAAAGGACAAATGATTTCAGTTGTATGTGGTTGTTAGATTTGTTGAAGATATTGAGAGCAAAGTACTGCTCAGCAATCATCATGATGGAGGAGAATACAAGGAAGAAAAAACTGTTGAAAGATGTGGGACATGTAGTTTGTCTGCTATAGTGAGGTTTTGAGTAAAAACAATATTATTGTTTTAGGTCTGTTTCAGGTGTTGGAAGAAATATTCTGGTTTCTATTGGTTATGTTTCAGCTCATGCTTAACATTAATAGTACGAGGTTGACGCGTTAGAAACAACAAACAATTTCAGTTGTATGTGGTTGTTAAATTTCCTGCTTAATATGCATGCTTTGGAATATTAGTATTATATGATAAGTTTCAGAGATTAGATACTTTTATATAGTTGTAATGCTAAATGCATGATATGTCAAAATACTCTAATTTGAATGTCAACAGAGGTGGGTCACCAATTAGAATCATGAATCAGTAATCTAGTAACTATGATCGAATATGATTAATGGGAACAATATATTTTCAACAGAATATAATGTATAAATACATGTAGAGTGTATATTATAT
>BMAC01001465.1:114410-137592 GCA_014905375.1 Phtheirospermum japonicum
CATGTTTCAGCATCGATTGATGATGTTTCATCGTCGACTGATAATGATTCATCACAAAAACGCTTATTACTTCACAAAATTTAATTATATACTTTCGATTCTTCCGATTCTAGGGTTTAGCCATCAATTGATGTTGATTCATCTGTATTTTAACTATATGCTTTCGATTCTATAGTTTCAACTAATCGATTCTCTGTGTGATCTGCATGTTCTATGTTTCAAAATTGTGAATAAGATTTTATATGTACATCTTGATGATATGTGCAAGAACAGTCTGATGATATGTTGCGCGAATGTATATTCTGAACCTCAATACTTTTGCATATTTAGTTATGAGTAATGTTAGAAATCCGAGTATTTCAGCTTATGAAGCCTCTAAATTATTATTCGAAATTATTTCTGCAAATGTAGATTGTCTTTATGATTATATATACAATTTCAATGTAATGATATATTCATGTCTATGTTGTATGTATGATATGTATATTCATGTTCATATAGATGTCTGTTCTGCATGATGATATATTCATTGAATTTTGTGTTTAATTATAGATATGAAGAAGAAAGCAACCAATATACCTTCGGAGAAATTAGATACTCCGATTGTTGTTGGTAATAAAACAGGGTTTAGGTCTCACTCTCCAGGAGGAGGACCTACAGAGAAAAAAATATGAAAAAAACACGAAGGGAAGGAAGAAGAAAAATACAATTGACACAACATCAAGGATAGAGAAAATTTCTATCGAAAAAAAAAGCAGAAAGAAAAGAAAATACCAATTGAAGAACCAGATGCAACATCAATTGAAGCACCTGAATTTGATATAGTGAAACAAATCATACAGAATCAGTTGGAAACTGAGAAGGAAAAAAAGATTGTCAAGCATCACAAAACGCAGTTGCCGAAAACTGATTTTAACAAAACTGCTTCTGCAATTCAAGTTTTCAAAAAGAGTCCAACTGTGAAGAAAACAAAATTACAGAAAAAGAAAAAGGTTTGCTATTTTGATTACTTTATACTTTGAAATAATATTTATATTCCAAATTGAAATTAACACAGATACACTGATATATGTAGGGTGCACCCGTTGAAGACACAGTTGATATACAGATTGCACCAGTTGAAGACACAACTGATATAAAGGTTGCACCCATTGAAGAGAAGAAGAATGAGAAAAAAGAAAAAATAAAACCAGCTGAGGTTTGAATTTCTCAACAATAATTGTAATACACTATTGCCATGTTCATGTAATATGTAAATGATGTATTTCATGATATATGACTGGTGTATGTGATATATGTAATTATTTGTGTTTGGTGTATTAGATGATATGTAGTTAATGTATCAAATGGTATGTGGTTGGTGTATATGATGGTATGTATTTAGTGTATGTGATGGTATAGGATAATACTAATCATATGTGGCTTACTATATGAGCCTAGTTTGTATAATGATATGTTCCTCATATATAAGATGATATATGATTGCTTGTGTGTGATGATATGTAGCTGGTGTATAGGATGATATGGGATTTCTATATGTGATGATATATGGCTGGTGTAAGTGACATATGTAGTTGTTTGTGTTTGGTGTATAAGATGATATGTATTTGGTCTATGAGTGGTATGTGGTTGGTGTATGTGATGTATGTGGTTGGTGTATGTAGCTACTATATGTGTCTAGTATATATGATAATATGTGCCTGGTGTTTAGGATGATATGTGATTGAAGTGTAGGATGATATCTGACTTCTGTATATGATGATATGTAGCTGGTGTATAAAATTAAATGTGATTGGTGTATGTAATGATATTTTTGTTTGTGTTTAATGTAATACATGGTATGTGATTGGTGTATGTGATGGTCAATTTTATTTATTTTTCAGGTTGTACTTCAGCAAATTCGTAAAAGAAAAGAACCAGAAACTGACTTAGTTAATCCTCCTCAGAAAAAGAAATTTTTTCGAAAATTTAACCCAGATCATATCCGGTTTAGGACATCTCCTAACCCTCTTTTCAAACTGATAGAGCATCTGAATGAAGAACAAAAAGAAGCAGTCCGGAATATTGGATTTGCAGGAATGTTGAAATTATCAACTCGAGAAAACCATGCTGAGTTGGTAACATTTCTGATAGAGCAGTTTGATTGCTTCAGATGCTCAATAAAATTGGAAAGAGATGAATTAAAAATTGAAGAGGAGGATGTGGTCTCTGTTTTTGACTTGCCTTTGGGAGAAAGGTCTGTGACAGAAGCTTTGTGTGAGAAAGGTATTTTTAAATTGTTTACATTAATTATATTAACTCCGCCTAATTACCCTATAATATTGTACATATCCTAAATAATTTTATTTTTTAATGCATGTACAAAAAAAGATGATGAAAAATATAAAGATTTGGTAAAAGAATGGCAGCACAGATGGGGTGTTTCAAATGCTGCACCTTTTACATCGAAAATTGGTGAGGCTCTCCAATCAAGAAGTGACTACGGTGATGACTTCAAACGCGACTTTGTCGTGTTTGTTGTCACTACCATGTTCAAGTCACATCAGAATCGCAAAGCCAATTACAAGATTCTGAAATGCCTTGAAAATGTGAACGAAATCAGGAATTACAATTGGTGCCATTTTATGATCAATTGCCTGATTTCGTCGATTGAAGAGTGGAAATCAAGCACAGCAGTAAATAAATGTTTTTGCAGGGCCTGCAATATTCTTAATGGTAACTTCTCTAATAAAGTGAATTACTACTGAATAAAGTGATATAAGATACTAAGAAATAAACTTCTCTAATATTAATGTATTTTGTGCAGTTATGCTATCTGGATAGAATGGAATTCAAAGGTGAGGCGGGCAAATTCAAGAAGATTCCCAATTTGCTCAAATTGGGGATCAACAGAACTGGAAGAGAGAGTCAGAGGAGAAAAAAAATCTGGAGGCTTCGGAAGGGGAAAAGTTGTCGAAAGATTGTTGAAGAATGAAGACGATAACAAAATGGTATGTGTTTAATTCTGTATTTAAAGATTGGGGAAAGGTTTATGTGATGGAATATGCGTAGTATATGTGATGGTAAAATCTATGGTTTGGGTGATGATTATGAATATGTTATTCTTTATATTTCACAAGTATATGTGATTTGTGATGTTATTAATGTAATATTGATTTCTTATTTCTGGAATTACAAATGAATTTTAAGAAGTTGTTTATGATGATATGTGTATGGTTTATGTGATGGTATCTTCATAGTCTGTGTAATGGTATCTTTATATTCTGTATGATGGTATGTGCATGGTCTATGTGATGATATATGAATATGTTCTTTTTAAAATTTACAAGCACTGATGAAGAATATATATTTCAGATTTATGATGTTATTAATGTAATATTGATTTCTTCTTTCTGGGATTACAAATAAATTTTTAAGAAAGTTATTGATGATGATATGTGTATGGTTTATGTGATGGTATCTGTATAGTCTGTGTGAAGGTTTGTGCATGGTAAGTGTGATCATATTTGACTATGTTATTCTTTATACTTCACAAGCACTGATGATGAATATATATTTGTAATTTGTGATGTTACTAATGTAATATTGATTTCTTATTTCTGGAATTACAAATGAATTTTAAGAAGTTGTTTATGATGATATGTGTATGGTTTATGTGATGGTATCTTCATAGTCTGTGTAATGGTATCTTCATATTCTGTATGATGGTATGTGCATGGTCTATGTGATGATATATGAATATGTTATTTTTAAAATTCAGAAGCACTGATGAAGAATATATATTTCTGATTTGTGATGTTATTAATGTAGTATTGATTTCTTCTTTCTGGGATTACAAATGAATTTTAAAGAAGTTAATGATGATGATATGTGTATGATTTATTTGATGGTATGTGCATAGTCTGTGTGATGGTATGTGCATAGCTTGTATGATGGTATGTGCATGATCTGTGTGATGATCTATGAATATGTTGTTATTTATATTTCACAAAAACTGATGATAAGTATATATTTGTGATTTTTGATGTTATTATTTATTTTTCACAAAGTAAAAAATTTGACTTGCTTATACATGTCTTTTTTACAGAAGAGTTGTGATCTTGTTGACATTCAAGAGGAGTCAACAAAACAAATTGGTGCAAGTCTTGGGAAAAATGACTGAAGCAGTTAATCAGTTCAGAGATGTAATGGATGAGATTGGAAAAAACTGAAACGACAAATGATATTCTGATGACACCATTTGAACTGATATTAAGCTGTAAAGAGAAAGAACCAATTCAAGACCACCAAACACCAGACAAAACAAAATCCGACAGAAAGCTAAGCCAAAATCACCATCCAAAACACCACCAACTCAAAAATCACCACCTGCAAAATCACCTAACCAAAAAACCAGTTGCATATTAGATGATGATATGTTTGATGATCCAGAAAATTGCAGCTGGAATTTTTGAGTTGTGGGACGCTTTATGGCAAAACCTAAAAAGGTGACCAAGAGAGAGGTTCCAAATGGAATATCACCACCGACGTTTTCATTAGGACTTGAAGACATTGAACCCATGGGAAATTTTTGTGCTGATGATCATGTTGGTGGTGGTGATGGTGATGATAATGGTGATGGTGATGGTAATGGTGGTGGTAATGTTGATGATGACGTTGATTGTAATAATAATGGTGATGATGCTGATGTGTGCATAAGAATGACTCATGAAGAGAATGATGCTGAAATGAGAATGTGACCCCAAATTGATGAGTTGAAATTCAAAAGGTAATTAACTATAATATTTTTTTTATAATTATATATTATTTTTTAGATTTTGAATACTGCACTACTTAGATTGATGAAATAAAAATGACAATTATTTCTTATGACATTCAACAAATCAGCATAATAGACGAGTCTGAAGATGACATTGTGGATGTCCTCCAAAGAAAGAACCCAAAGAGAAGGTGCAAAAATCTGCCGTTGAATTTCAGATCTCCTTTCTGGACAGAAAATAATCCAAAACTGCACAAACTTGTTACAATGAAGGAGAAACTCATCTCAGAGTATGCATTCTTAAAAACCAACTGAAGAAACAAAAAAGTAAGTAATTCTTAAATTTTTTAATTTTTGTTTCTAAGGAATAATGATATGTGCATGGTTTGTGTGATGGTATGTGCATAATATCAGTGATGGTATTTGCCAAGATCTGTGTGATGATATGTGAATGTTTAGAAGCTCTCCTCTTACTATGTTTGTTTTTATTTAAAAATATTAGTGAAGTACTGTTCGATGGCATTGGGATGAAGTTAACAAGGGAAGAATTCTACACACTCTCAGAAAATCAATGGGTTGTGCAAACAATCATTGATATCTGGTGCATGAAGCTCAACATTGATAATAAGAAGAGAGCACCAGGAGAGCCAAAAAGAGTGTTCTTCTCTACAATGCCTCATGTAAGTAATCATTAAAAAATATATATCATCAATTATTATAGACAAAACTCTAAACTTATCAACTGTTAATTATGCAGGATCAGATGGAATTGGACTTGAAATTTAATGAGAATGACAACACGAAGTCTTTCAATAATATGCTTGATAATGAGCTCAGCATAATGGGTGATGTCAATATCGATGATGCAGATCTAGTAAGTGTGTGTGTGTGTCTATATATGTATGTGTGTGTGTGTGTGTCTACGTGTGTGTGTGTGTATGTATATTTGTATTTATATAAAGATTTCCTGAATATACATTACAATGTTCTAATAGTATCTAAAATTACAGGTGTTTTTCCCTGTATTGAAAAATCTTCATTATTGGATTATTTGTTTCAATTTCAAAGACTGTGCCATACAAATAATTGACAACAGACCACTTGCACTATTTTCAAATTGAATTCAGTAAACTTGGTTCGCGTTTCTTTACGGCCATGTCTCAACTTGATACCTGTTTACTAATTGATGTGTGAGTAGTTGTTTACCAGTATGAACTATAACTATTGTTTATGTTAAGTAAAGAAATTTATACATATACAAAATGCACAAACATAACATAAACAACCACAGAAAAGATTATTCAGCCACATATCATCCTACAAATCAGACACATATCATCTTACACACTAGCCACATATCATCCTACACAACATCCAAATACCATCACATGTATCAGCCGCATATCATCCTACAAAAACCAGACACATATATCATCTTATACACCAGCCACATATCATCCTACACAAAATCCAAAATATCATCACATACAGCAACTACATATCATCATACACACCATAGCCACATCATCACATATAACATCCACACACCATCTTTAAATTCTAAGATTCAAAAATTACCAACAACTAAAGAACAAATATATAACCTTTTCATAAAAAAAAAGTCATTACAATAAAAAGAATTGGATAAAAAACACCAGTCCAAAAAATAATAAAAGAATAGTCTAAAAAATAAAAATCAGTTCTCTCTCTATTTTGTAATTATAAAAGAATTACAACTCAAAAGAATGTGGCAATGGTTGAAGCTTTGAACTCGTATTCGGACTAACAACTATGAAATTCAAACTTGATATTGGACCAACACTCGGATGCACAACATAACCATCTCCGGCAAATGAAGAAATACCATCCTGAAAAAAAAATAGAATAGAATAAAAAAAAGACCATATTACATAAAAATAATATATAAATTATAAATTACAGAAAGTGAAGAAAATACCTGTAGACTTTCTACAGCCTTTTTAGTTTGTGACTCGGCAATTTGCGCTCGATTTATTTTTCCTTTTGCTTGGTTGCGCTTCTTCTCAAGTATACTCTTCTCCCTTTTATTCCGCTTACCTTTCTCACGACAACTTTGAGGATTTTGAATAACACAACTCAAAGATGGATCAAGACAGTCTTCAAAATAAATTGGGCCGACTTCACGTATAATACTAAATTTAGCACTTTCAAAAGCTTCTTCACACTTCGATCGAGCTTCAATATTGTCTTCACTCGCTAAAATCAACTTCTAAAACTTTATATTCATTTAAATCCTCCATAACGAGCCCGCCATCGATTTACTCGAGGAATTAGATATAGGAACATCATCTAAAACACGATCACTAACAATATCCTTGCGCCATCTTTTTGTAACATATCTCTCCGGAATAGCACAAACACAATGTATAATCATTACACGCAAACAATGACAACACAAAATACCAACCTCAAAAAATAACTTGCACGTGCAAGATACCGACAAATCTGCAGCATTAAAAGTCACTGCATGTTTTATAACATCCCTACCCTCAACCCATACATGATATGTCATAGTGGACCCTTCTATAGAGAAAAACGATTGATGACATGCAGTCCCTTTCATATATTGATCTGCAAATAAAGAAAAAGTTTCAATTGTATACACATCTCTAGCATGTAAAAGTAATTTCACATCATTTAAGGCCATAAATGGTGTACCTAGCATGCAACGTACGTCATCTCCATTCTCTTTACTCCTCCACTCGGATACAACTCCAATGAACATGTTGTAGAAATCACAAAGCCCATCCGTCTTTGATAATTTCCTTGTAAGAACATGATTTGTGCTCTCGCTTCTTTGAGAAGATAAAATGCCACCTGAAAACCAGTCCTTGTTAAACGCAGGACACCATTTTGCTCGTATATCATAAAGCCTTTTTAACCAACCATTGTTCTGACATCCATAATCTGTAAGCATCCTGAAAAAAAATAGAAAATCAAGCATTACTAATACATATTAAAACACTTTATACCAAAAATATCATGAATCTGTTTTAGATATCATCACACATAAATGACACATTCCATCACTCAACACTCATAGTTACCATAACACTTTACTTCCACATATCATTGCCAAAAAAGCAAAACCCTAAAAATAGATTGTACTGCTCATATCATCACATTACTTACACAGATATCATCACGAACTACATACACATATCATCACAAATTGCTGATAAAAATATCATCAGAATTTACTTTAGAAAAAAAGAAAACTCTGAAAACCTGGATCTATTTAAGATACCATCACACAGTAGTCACACATTTCATCACTCAACACTAATAGTTACCATCACACTTTACTTCCACATATCATTACCAAAAAAGCAAAACCCTAAAAACAGATTGTACTTCATATATCATCACATTACTTAGACAGATATCATCACCCAATACATACACATATCATCACCCAATACATACACATATCATCACAATTCACTTTGGAAAAAAAGAAAACCATAAAAACCTGAATCTGTTTCAAATATCATCACAAAATGCTGACATATATCATCACATAATTCTACCACATATCATCATATAATAAGACCAAATATCATCACATATTGCTACAATATATTATAAACAAAAATTACCAGACAAGGTAAACAGAAAAAAATTTACTTACTTTTCCCAGTAAAACTGGAACTCAGCCTCTGTTTCAAAGTATTTCAGCAAATAATTGAAAAGGTCTATGAAACCTTTTTGACTTCTTAGCGATCTGATATTTATCTTCGAATTTTCACCAATATGCCAAACACAGAGTCGAGGTCGTGACATTGGAAAAATCTTCGAAATTGCAGCAGACATGGCAGCAGATTGATCGGTCATTATAGTAACAGGGTGCTTACCGCCCATAGATCTCAAAAAAGCGCCAAATAACCACTCAAATGACTGAATTCTCTCATTCATAAGGAACCCACACCCAAACATTACATTTTTACAATGATGGTTCATGCCGACAAACGGACCACAAATCATATCGTATTTGTTAGTGCGATACGTAGTATCAAGCACCAACAAATCACAAAATAATTCATAATCCTGCCGCATACGACCATCTCTCCAAAAAAAACTACAAAGCCTAGACTCATTATCAACCTCAAAATAAAAAAGAAAGTCCTTCTCATTAGCTTGCCTATTTTTAAAATTTTGAATTAAAGAATTCGAATCTGTACCGTCAAATGCATTTGATTTACTTAATACATTATATGCATCTCTAACGCTAAACCCTAAAAAAGGAGAACCACCGTACTGGTTTTTCAAAACCCGAACACCATCGTCCACACCAACACAACTTTTTTTTAATTCTTTAAGGTAAGCAAGTTTAGTCGGACAAATATTCCTATGGGATGGAAGAAGATGACTTGAAGTAGGTGGACATAATGTATGGTTATGCTCATTTTTATGTGCAGTAACAACCCACAAACCACTACGATCAATATCAAACCGAATGAAAGAAGGACAGCCTGTTCTCACATCTAATTTCGTATAAGACCTACTTTTTTTTGAAACTTGTTTCTGACCAACCTTAGAACAAAGAAACATTTTCATAGAAATTGAGCCATCAACCCTCTTCCTATCTTTCCCCTTCCTAACACTAAACCCAACCCTAAACGCATGATCATTATAGTTCGAACTCGCACCATTCCCAGAAACCGGAATAATTGCAGTAGAAACACAAATCGGAAGAGCTACAGCAATAAAAATAGAAATAGCTTAAACCCTAATTCAATACGAAAATAAATCAACTTCAAAAAATAACTTACCCTCGATCCGATTCGCGTCGATTGGAACTTGTAACAGATTCAAGTCCATTTAGAATTGAAAGAATTTGTACAGCAGCAATCGATTCGCCGATAATTGATGATTGTTAAGCAGATTGTTTATCAGAAGCAATCGGATTACTCGGATTACTCGCCGCTTTATTTCTAGGATTAGAAATGAATTTTTAAGAAGTTGTTGATGATGATATGTGCATGGTTTATGTAATGGTATGTGAATAGTCTGTGTGATGGTGTCCGTATAGTATGTATGATGGTATGTGTATAGTTTGAGTGATGATTATGAATATGTTATTATTTGTGGGATTACAAATGAATTTTTAAGAAGTTGTTGATGATGATATGTGGATGGTTTATAAATATAGTGTTCTTGCATGTATTTTCCGTATTCAGAATATGTTGAAACTGATTAATTTTTCTTGCATATTCAATAGGACAAAGATATGTTGAAGACATTGAGAGCAAAATACTGTTCAGCGATAATAATGATGAAGGAGAATACAAGGAAGAAAAAACTGTTGAAAGATGTGGGACGTGTGGTTTGTTTGCTGAAGTGATATTCTGAGTAAAAACAATATTCTTGTTTTCGGTCTGTTTCAGGTGTTGGAAAAAATATTCTGGTTTTTATTTTTTATGTTTTCAGTTCATGCTTTACATTAATGGTACGAGGTTGAGGCGTTAGAAAGGACAAATGATTTCAGTTGTATGTGGTTGTTAGATTTGTTGAAGATATTGAGAGCAAAGTACTGCTCAGCAATCATCATGATGGAGGAGAATACAAGGAAGAAAAAACTGTTGAAAGATGTGGGACATGTAGTTTGTCTGCTATAGTGAGGTTTTGAGTAAAAACAATATTATTGTTTTAGGTCTGTTTCAGGTGTTGGAAGAAATATTCTGGTTTCTATTGGTTATGTTTCAGCTCATGCTTAACATTAATAGTACGAGGTTGACGCGTTAGAAACAACAAACAATTTCAGTTGTATGTGGTTGTTAAATTTCCTGCTTAATATGCATGCTTTGGAATATTAGTATTATATGATAAGTTTCAGAGATTAGATACTTTTATATAGTTGTAATGCTAAATGCATGATATGTCAAAATACTCTAATTTGAATGTCAACAGAGGTGGGTCACCAATTAGAATCATGAATCAGTAATCTAGTAACTATGATCGAATATGATTAATGGGAACAATATATTTTCAACAGAATATAATGTATAAATACATGTAGAGTGTATATTATATTATTTTCAGATTGAATTCAGTAAACTTGGTTCGCGTTTCTTTACGGCCATGTCTCAACTTGATACCTTGTTACTAATTGATGTGTGAGTAGTTGTTTACCAGTATGAACTATAACTATTGTTTATGTTAAGTAAAGAAATTTATACATATACAAAATGCACAAACATAACATAAACAACCACAGAAAAGATTATTCAGCCACATATCATCCTACAAATCAGACACATATCATCTTACACACTAGCCACATATCATCCTACACAACATCCAAATACCATCACATATATCAGCCGCATATCATCCTACAAAAACCAGACACATATATCATCTTACACACCAGCCACATATCATCCTACACAAAATCCAAAATATCATCACATACAGCAACTACATATCATCATATACACCATAGCCACATCATCACATATAACATCCACACACCATCTTTAAATTCTAAGATTCAAAAATTACCAACAACTAAAGAACAAATATATAACCTTTTCATAAAAAAAAAGTCATTACAATAAAAAGAATTGGATAAAAAACACCAGTCCAAAAAATAATAAAAGAATAGTCTAAAAAATAAAAATCAGTTCTCTCTCTATTTTGTAATTATAAAAGAATTACAACTCAAAAGAATGTGGCAATGGTTGAAGCTTTGAACTCGTATTCGAACTAACAACTATGAAATTCGAACTTGATGTTGGACCAACACTCGGATGCACAACATAACCATCTCCGGCAAATGAAGAAATACCATCCTGAAAAAAAAATAGAATAGAATAAAAAAAAGACCATATTACATAAAAATAATATATAAATTATAAATTACAGAAAAGTGCAGAAAATACCTGTAGACTTTCTACAGCCTTTTTAGTTTGTGACTCGGCAATTTGCGCTCGATTTCTTTTTCCTTTTGCTTGGTTGCACTTCTTCTCAAGTATACTCTTCTCCCTTTTATTCCGCTTACCTTTCTCACGACAACTTTGAGGATTTTGAATAACACAACTCAAAGATGGATCAACACAGTCTTCAAAATAAATTGGGCCGACTTCACGTATAATACTAAATTTAGCACTTTCAAAAGCTTCTTCACACTTCGATCGAGCTTCAATATTGTCTTCACTCGCTAAAATCAACTTCTGAAACTTTCTATTCATTTGAATCCTCCATAACGAGCCCGCCATCGATTTACTCGAGGAATTAGATATAGGAACATCATCTAAAACACGATCACTAACAATATCCTTGCGCCATCTTTTTGTAACATATCTCTCCGGAATAGCACAAACACAATGTATATTCATTACACGCAAACAATGACAACACAAAATACCAACCTCAAAAAATAACTTGCACGTGCAAGATACCGACAAATCTGCAGCATTAAAAGTCACTGCATGTTTTATAACATCCCTACCCTCAACCCATACATGATATGTCATAGTGGACCCTTCTATAGAGAAAAACGATTGATGACATGCAGTCCCTTTCATATATTGATCTTCAAATAAA
This sequence comes from Phtheirospermum japonicum, assembly GCA_014905375.1. Taxonomy (NCBI): domain Eukaryota; kingdom Viridiplantae; phylum Streptophyta; class Magnoliopsida; order Lamiales; family Orobanchaceae; genus Phtheirospermum; species Phtheirospermum japonicum. The sequence continues at coordinate 126,757 of BMAC01001465.1, forward strand.
GAAAAAGCTTCAATTGTATACACATCTCTAGCGTGTAAAAGTAATTTCACATCATTTAAGGCCATAGATGGTGTACCTAGCATGCAACGTACGTCATCTCCGTTCTCTTTACTCCTCCACTCGGATACAACTCCAATGAACATGTTGTAGAAATCACAAAGCCCATCCGTCTTTGATAATTTCCTTGTAAGAGCATGATTTGTGCTCTCGCTTCTTTGAGAAGATAAAATGCCACCTGAAAACCAGTCCTTGTTAAACGCAGGACACCATTTTGCTCGTATATCATAAAGCCTTTTTAACCAACCATTGTTCTGACATCCATAATCTGTAAGCATCCTGAAAAAAAAATAGAAAATCAAGCATTACTAATACATATTAAAACACTTTATACCAAAAAATATCATGAATCTGTTTTAGATATCATCACACATAAATGACACATTCCATCACTCAACACTCATAGTTACCATAACACTTTACTTCCACATATCATTACCAAAAAAGCAAAACCCTAAAAACAGATTGTACTGCTCATATCATCACATTACTTACACAGATATCATCACGAACTACATACACATATCATCACAAATTGCTGATAAAAATATCATCAGAATTTACTTTAGAAAAAAAGAAAACTCTGAAAACCTGAATCTGTTTCAGATACCATCACACAGTAGTGACACATTCCATCACTCAACACTAATAGTTACCATCACACTTTACTTCCACATATCATTACCAAAAAAGCAAAACCCTAAAAACAGATTGTACTTCATATATCATCACATTACTTAGACAGATATCATCACGCAATACATACACATATCATCACAATTCACTTTAGAAAAAAAAGAAAACCATAAAAACCTGAATCTGTTTCAAATATCATCACAAAATGCTGACATATATCATCACATAATTCTACCACATATCATCATATAATAAGACCAAATATCATCACATATTGCTGCAATATATTATAAACAAAAATTACCAGACAAGGTAAACAGAAAAAAATTTACTTACTTTTCCCAGTAAAACTGGAACTCAGCCTCTGTTTCAACGTATTTCAGCAAATAATTGAAAAGGTCTATGAAACCTTTTTGACTTCTTAGCGATCTGATATTTATCTTCGAATTTTCACCAATATGCCAAACACAGAGTCGAGGTCGTGACATTGGAAAAATCTTCGAAATTGCAGCAGCCATGGCAGCAGATTGATCGGTCATTATAGTAACAGGATGCTTACCGCCCATAGATCTCAAAAAAGCGCCAAATAACCACTCAAATGACTGAATTCTCTCATTCATAAGGAACCCACACCCAAACATTACATTTTTACAATGATGGTTCATGCCGACAAACGGACCACAAATCATATCGTATTTGTTAGTGCGATACGTAGTATCATGCACCAACAAATCACCAAATAATTCATAATCCTGCCGCATACGACCATCTCTCCAAAAAAAACTACAAAGCCTAGACTCATTATCAACCTCAAAATCAAAAAAAAAGTCCTTCTCATTAGCTTGCCTATTTTTAAAAATTTGAATTAAAGAATTCGAATCTGTACCGTCAAATGCATTTGATTTACTTAATGCATTATATGCATCTCTAACGCTAAACCCTAAAAAAGGAGAACCACCGGACTGGTTTTTCAAAACCCGAACACCATCGGCCACACCAACACCACTTTTTTTTTAATTCTTTAAGGTAAGCAAGTTGAGTCGGACAAATATTCCTATGGGATGGAAGAAGATGACTTGAAGTAGGTGGACATAATGTATGGTTATGCTCGTTTTTATGTGCAGTAACAACCCACAAACCACTACGATCAATATCAAACCGAATGAAAGAAGGACAGCCTGTTCTCACATCTAATTTCGTATAAGACCTACTTTTTTTTGAAACTTGTTTCTGACCAGCCTTAGAACAAAGAAACATTTTCATAGAAATTGAGCCATCAACCCTCTTCCTATCCTTCCCCTTCCTAACACTAAACCCAACCCTAAACGCATGATCATTATACAAATTATAAGCCTCATCAACAGAATTCACAATAATGCCAACCAAATCATCATCACGCATTGCTCTCTCAGCTGACTGACAATCATCATTCACTACATAATACAAAAAAATAAAACAAACCAAAAATATGTGAATAATACAAATATTAATCACATATTAATACCATATAGCATCACATAAAACTGAGACAACTCATCATATATTACATTCAGATGGCATCAAATACATACTGACATATCATCACATTCTACATTCAGTTATAATCACATTCTACATTCAGGTATAATCACATTGTACATTCAGATATCATCACATTCTACTTTCAGATATCATCACCTATAGACTAACATATCATCACATTCTACATTCAGATATCATCACGTTCTAATTGTCGATATCATCACACTCTAATTTCAGATATCATCACATACAGAATCACAAATAATCACACATTCCCTTCATGAATCGTAAGAGGAGAAATCATATACCTGCTCCTGTAATAGAACTACTATCATCATTGTTCGAACTCGCACCATTCCCAGAAACCGGAATAATTGCAGTAGAAACACAAATCGGAAGAGCTACAGCAATAAAAATAGAAATAGCTTAAACCTAATTCAATACGAAAATAAATCAACTTCAAAAAATAACTTACCCTCGATCCGATTCGCGTCGATTGGAACTTGTAACAGATTGATCGATTGTTGATCGGATTACTCGCCGCTGATCGATTGTTGATCGGATTACTCGCCGTTGATCGATTGTTTATCAGAAGCAATTGATTCGAAATTTGTTCAGATTGGGGAAAGAAATGGAGAAGCGCGTGTGAAATTGAAGCACTCAGAAAAAAAAATGAAGAAGGGCGCGTGTAAATGTGTAATTTGACTTTTATATGTGAGAATGGGTTCACCTTATAAGGTGCACCCGGGTCCAACTAACGTTAGGCGCCTGAGTGATTAACGGGTCTTAAATTTGGGGTTTTGTCCAATTGGGGAGTGTCACAAATTATGATTTTTATTTTTATTTAAATTGAAATTGGGCTATTTGGGGTATATTATATGAATTTTACGTGTTTTTATCAATAAAATTCCAACAAGTGATATCAGAGCAGTGATCACAGCCTAATCGTTGAGGTTTATGAATCATATGTGGAACTGTTTGGGTTTTATATTCGTTCCTTTGAAATTCTGCAATTCGTATGCCTTCGGTACAATTATTATTATTATTATTTTTTTTTTTGCATAAAACTGGTATCTGGTTTTTTATTTGCATTCATGTATATTGTAACACATGTTTGGCAATATGTATGCGGTCTAAAAACTAGGGAATTTCAGGGTTCATTCCAAATTATTGCTGCTGTTAATGCTAATTATATCTGCTTGAGATATTACAAGAATTTTGCAAAGATGATTTTTATTTTACCCCAAACAGCCCAATTTCAATTTAAATAAAAATAAAAATCATAATTTGTGATACTCCCCAATTGGACAAAACCCCAAATTGAAGACTCGTATGTTCGTGCTCTTGCTTGCTTTTGGATTAAGAGTCTCATCTCGTGTTATGGGAGTTGATTTCTGCATACGAATTACGACTATGGATTCAAGTATTCCATTAATTCATAAATCTTTGATGATTATAGCGTGATGTTTATATCCTAGAAATTATTCCGCATATTTTAGGATATATTATATGAATTTTACGTGTTTTTATCAATAAAATTCCAACAAGTGATATCAGAGCAGTGATCACTGCCTAATCGTTGAGGTTTATGAATCATATGTGGAACTGTTTGGGTTTTATATCCTTTCCTTTGAAATTCTGCAATTCGTATGCCTTCGGTACAATTATTATTATTATTATTATTATTATTATTATTATTATTATTATTATTATTATTATTATTATTATTATTTTTTACATAAAACTGGTATCTGGTTTTTTATTTGCATTCATGTATATTGTAACACACGTTTGGCAATATGTATGCGGTCTGAAAACTAGGGAATTTCAGGGTTCATTCAAAATTATTGCTGCTGTTAATACTAATTATATCTGCTTGAGATATTACAAGAATTTTGCAAAGATGATTTTTATTTTACCCCAAACAGCTCAATTTCAATTTAAATAAAAATAAAAATCATAATTTGTGATACTCCCCAATTGGACAAAACCCCAAATTGAAGACCCGTTAATCACTCAGGCGCCTAACGTCCTAATCACCGAAGAGGAACTCGAGGCGGCAGCCATCAGGCTCCTGGCCATATGCTCGCCGCTCCTTCTCACCCCTCTTTGTTCTCTTCTGATCACTGCCGCGTTACTAGACGATAGAACGAGGTGGCGTCGCAAACGATTGTCTTGGCTCTTACAGTTGCGACGCCTCTCCTCGAGGTCACCATCTGATTTTGGGTGGCAGAGAATCAGGACGGTGGATTGGTTTTGGGGATTCCGAAGGCACAATCGTTGGGTTGGGCTGGCGGCGTAGAGATTGACGACACATGGCGGATTGGCTTGCGAAGTTGTTCGTAAGCTCTTGTCTGTTGTTTCGCCCTTCGACAGTCCCTCGTCACTAGTAGGGTATCACGGTGGTTTGGGCTGCATTCGTCGCGATGCCTGTAAGCTATTCGGCGACGAGTTTGATGGTTTCTTTGGAGAAGATGGCCTTTTGGCCACTTTTAAAGTATTTTGGGGTTGATCTGCCTTTTTTCAATTCTCTCTTTTAAAGTATTTTGGGGTTGATCTGCCTTTTTTCAATTCTCTGGGGCCTGATTGAATTATTTATTCATTTTTTATTTGTTGTCTTTCATAAATATCATTCTGTTTAGGGCTTATTTTGTAATTTTCGATTGTCATTGGGGCTGATTTGAGATGTTTTATTTTGGGTGCTTTGCATAATTATTGAGTTTTGAACTGTGTCGGAGCAGATGATGTTTTGGGATAGATTTTGAGTTTTGGGCCTTGTTTGCTTGGTCTTGGCTTGTGTAATTATTATTGTGTATGGGTCTTGTTTTCTTGGGCCTAATTATTAAATTTAATTTAATTTATGTGGGCCTTTAATTTGTATTTATGCTTTTATTCTTATTAAATTAAATTCAAGCGCAATTTGGTTTTCTAAGGATTTTATTTAAATAAAGTTAATACAAAGGTCTAATTTGGTTTCTAGACTTTAATTAAAATTAAATTGGGGATGTATTTTATTGGAGAATAATTAAATATTCTTGTTTGGATAGTTTAGTAATTTTCAATTAGATCAATCAAAGCAACAAGTTACCTTCGTAACTTCTGATGTAGAGAGCGGTTTTCTTGAACATTATATAGATGGTAATGTGAGTTTAGTCATGCGAATTGTGATCGGCTCTTCAGTTTGACAAAATTTGGCCAATAAAGCTATATTGCTAACTTATAGGAGTTCTCAATTTAAATTTTATTGTGGGTAAAATATTGAGCTAATATTTTAATATTTAGATTCTCATTTTAGTTCAAATTACAAAATAATTTTTAGCTTAAAATTTATATAATGAACTTGCTATATATGTTGTGAATTTAATTCACATTTTAGTTAGATATGAGTCTAATGTGTTTACATGAGGCTCGAATCTAAATAAAGTTGATTTTAAAGTCTAATTTGGTTTGATGGACTTTAAATTCAAATACAGTGACCATAAACTCATGCTCATATATAATTGCATTTTCCGGACTCAAATTAAAATTAGTGTTAAATTCATTCTCATTTAATCCAATTAAGGTTAGATATTGAGATTAACTTTTGTTGACCTTGAAATCTTTATAAAGATTGAATTTTGGGTTTATTTGGCTCAAATTCATATAAGGAATTTTGGGTAATGAAATTGAAAATATGGTATTGGGTTAACAAATGGTGGAATTAATCCAACCCATACAGATTGAATTATTATTGAATCTATTCGATAATTAATCTATAAAGATATAACCCATATTCAGTTGAGAACTATGAACTTGAATCCTACTATGGTTTTAGTTTCAAATCCAATTAAGGTTATATTGAATTTATTTTATTAGGCTCGTTGTTGTCGTAGATTTATTCTACATAATGGAATGGATTTTTGGCCTAATTTATTACTGGGTTCTAAATTCAAATTAAGTTAATTTTTTGGATTTGAGTTTGTTTGAAATTTACTTCAAGAACATTTCAGTTATTTAAGTTTTAAATCAAAATAAAGTTGGATTCAATCCATATGTATTTTATATGGGACGACGTTTAACGTTGTTCAGTTGAGTAACAATGAATTATTCTTACTCAATTGGTCTAGTAATTTTCATTTTGGTTATCAAAGTAGAATGCTATGCAGATAAACTTTATTGATTTTACATAGATGATGGTGTGAAGTTATTTATGCGAGTTATGATTGACCCTTCGGTCGACATAGCCTTGCCAAATAACAAAGAACTTGTGATGATAAACATGTGGTAATTACATCTTTCTTCTTTTTCATGTGGGCATTGATCGGTCCTTTGATAGACTTTGTTTGACAGATCTTATTATCAGTGTTTGATCATTACAACAAGGATACCATTGCATTTGATTTTCTGTCTTTCGATGAGATTAATGTTGTACTAGGTTCCTTGTAATGTGTCCCCATTTGGTTCATTTTCCCATAACTCATTTATGTTACGACATAAATATTAATTGTAAGCATTTTGGTTTTGTTCTCTAAATTGATTTTCTGTTTACTTTAAGTTATTTGCCAATGCTGAGTTTAATTTACTTGTGGCACAGATTATCAGATAATATTTAGGGCATTAAGTATGAGGTTAATAATTCAAATGGTTCCTTCTATTTCTTAATTATTGTTTCATTAAGGAATGTGGAACATTTAGAAGTACATTAGGAAATGTATGTTCTCTCTATAGTATTATTTGAACGAGAACATACATAAGTACTCAATTTGCATTTATCCCTCATAATAAAATTGTTTTAAGACACCACATTGGAATTCAAAAGTAATAATATAAGGAATTAATTTTTTTATTTTTGCATGATAGTGAGAATGTTCTAAGTACGCTTCTCATTTTAATCTTAATTATTTTAATTGTATTTTGTACATTTAGGTATTTGGTGGGTAATTTCTCACAGAGTATTACAGAGCAAATGTTACTAATTGTGGAGTCAATGGTCAAGTGATGTTGAAAGATACATCTATACAGGACTATGACAAAACAAATGTAATTGAGGCTATACGGGATTAAGTTGTCATTGATAAAGGTAATTTGAATTTGTAAGAGAATACGGTACTTCACTTCTATTTCTACTCTGTAAATAGATAATTAATTTTATCTCTTTCTATATTCAAATATTATAGTTTCATTATCTATGACGACAATGCCTCTTATTCGCATGTTATTTTATATGTACAAAACATATACTCTTTAAGGACATGGCAAGAAATATGATTCGTCTATTTTCTTTACCATAAATTTCGGAGAAGCAACTGATAATGCAATATTTATTGCTGTTAGAGTTCTAAACTATGTAGTAGCAAACTAAATCCCCATGTGGATCTTGGATATGCAAAACTCTATTCTTAGAAATTTGTATATTTGGGGTTATCCAACTAAGACTTTCGGGTCTCCAACAGAATTGGGATATAAGAATGTAAGTTACTACTTTTGTTAAGAACTTTGGAAGGTCTTTTGTAATGGGATTTAGAGTTTCTTTGAGAGAGTTGATTTTGAGTGGGAGAAAGGTGATTGGCTTTATCTTTGGTAAGGATTGTGATATCCTACTACAATTGTATTTAACAATGATTCCTTCGTAACATTGTTCAATATGCAATTCTTGGGTCACCAAAGTAATACTTAAAGATTCATCGTCTAAAGGCAAACTCAACAATCTCAAAATAAGCTATTAGGTACATTAGATGATATTCGGGATAATAATATTTTAGAATCTTGTCTAGTTGTCAATAAGTTTGAGTCTAATTGGTCATAGATGGATTTAAGACCGAAAAGATTTCAATGACAACATTGAGAGATATTTGGTATGTCTATTTGAGAATTTTCATCTAAATGAAGACACTAATTATAAATTGATTTTTCTCTTTGGTTATTGGAAAAATCTTTACAATCATTGTGGCATTAAAACAAGTTTGAGTTGGCTCCTTATTTATGGTATTATAATTATCATTAAGTTACTAAATTGTTTGGTGTTGGTTTAAATATAGTTGATAATTGTAGATATCGTAAGTTCAGTGGGAGCATTCTATTACTAACGACAATTAAGTTTAACTCATTTATTGCCCTAAGAATGAGTATAAAGTTGATATATACAACGACTACTTATGTTTGAAAGTCTTTTGTATGCTTAAGTATGTAAGATTTTGGATATCGCTTTACATAATATTTTGGCAAATAATTATTATTAATATAATTTATTTTGGAAAATCTGAAAGGGTTTATAAAGTCTTCTTAGAGAACAAAAATGATTTTATGCTCGATTATCGGAAATCAAATTCTTGGAGATCATTTGGTATTTTTTGCTTCCAATTTTATTGGATGTCATTAAAAATTCATTTGGCTATACCTAAGTGCTAGTTGAAATATCTATTTTCGAAAAGGTGCCGTGTAGACATGTGTAGTTCCTTACAAATTATGTCTAAGTTTTGAGACATCTTATTAAGGATATGGTTGCAAAACTTGATTTGCCATATTCCGGCAAGACAATAATTTTTTGTTGATAGAGGAAAGAGTTCAAATTTTTCATGGAACACATAAGGACAAATTCATGCTAAATTCACTCATTAGGGTATCATTAACACATGAGGTATTTAATGAGCATTGCGCTTATTGGGTGTTATTATGGATAATACCTTAGATCAGTGGGAGTTGGTGTTTTGTGTACTTTTCTTAAACTTTCGATTACCTTCGGTTTTTTGAAGAATAAGGTTGATGGTATTTTGAACTCATTATATTTGTTTGTAATGTTTTACATTACTTATGGTTTGATATCACTAAAGTTGGACTAGTTGGAAATATGCATGATAAAGATCATATTACATGTATTTCCATGCTACTCGCCATATTTGATCTGTGTCATTGAGTATATTAGTATGGTGATTATCATGGTTGATTCACGATATTTAGTGTGATGAAAAACGTGATAGTCTCATTGTTATTATATGAGATGGACTAGATCGTCAGACAGTAGTTGTTGAATAAATGGCGTAAGGTGTACACATAAAGTAATATAATTGTTCGAGGAACATTATGTAGCCCAAGTGGGAGATTGTTGGAAATTTACTGATTTTCGATTAAAGTGGGCAACATATATTTTAAGTACAATTATATTTGTCATTATATTATTATTATTATTATTATTGGACTTAATTAAGTGATCTAATTAAGAAAAGAGTCCTAAGACTACGGGAATTTGATATGGACTTAATGAGTAGATACCTCATAGAATCAATTTAAGAGATTATGGGAAATCCTAATTGATAACTATATAAATACTACATGGTTATGGTCCCCAATATACTAAATCGTACATTGTTTTCTACTCTACCCATCAAGATAGAAAACTAAGGCCCCTTAAGAGATTTAGGTGAGGAAGATCATAAAACCAACCCAAATCTATTCATGTTCGTGTTCTTGCTTGCTTTTGGATTAGGAGTCCCATCTCGTGTTACGAGAGTTGATTTCTGCATACGAATTACGACTATGGATCCAGGTATTCCATTAATCCATAAATCTTTGATGATTATAGAGTGATGATTATATCCTATAAATTATCCCGCATATTTTAGGATATATTATATGAATTTTACATGTTTTTATCTATAAAATTCTAACAGAGGGTTCATGGCGGCTCGTTGTGGTGGATTCGGGAGGACTCCTAGTGATTTGAGGTCGTGGCTATGGCCTTTGGATTGGATTGGGCCGTCATGGCGGGGTCGTCCGATTCAGCCTGGGAGTGATTCCAATTTGAGTCATTTATCTTGGCTTTGCTCGACTCTGCATTTAGGAAAATGATGGTATTGGTGGCGGTTTGTGTTAGAATAAGGTGACCAACAAGCCAACTTGTGGCTGTGGTCTGACCATTTTCTTGTAATACAATCGGTTTTTTATTCATAATATTATCTTTTTTACATATTGGCATTCCATATCTTTTATCCCATGCTAGTTGCATAGGTATGGTCCTGATGAAGTTACTTTATTACGGTGGATTGGTCTAGCAGAACCGTGAGATAATCCAGCACGTAATGCAACTCGTCGAACTTGTTCCTAGTCAAAGGGTTACGCTATAATGAGGATACAGGCCTTTCCCATTAAGACTAGTACTTAATGTATGTGAACCGCATCTCATCGGTCACGGTGTCAGGACATCGACATACATAAGTAGGTGCTCATAAGATGATTTCACTGAACTCCCTCGCCTAGAAATCTCTAAGTGGTTCACACTCATCGGGTAGATGATTTCTATGATATAGCGTACAACATTAATCCTTAAGACCCAGACCTCACCGTGACTTCACTAGAGGACAGGCTAGGTTGTGACCTGTCTCTGTGTCTCTTTGGAGGCCAATAAAAAGGGGCAATGTTCGCATAGTCGGGAATCTAGTGGGAAGTCTGTGCATGGTAGTAGGGGATTCTGACACATGATAAGTCATGGATGTCCTGTGTGATCTGATGGTTGATAAATCCTCGGAGTCTCTGGCCAGAGCTGATAGTGGGGTGTTTAGAGAAATGTGTTTCTCTAAGTCACACACGAACGGATTATCTTGAACCTAAAACGTACACACAGTTATTGAACTAGAAAGAGGTCTCGAT
>BMAC01001465.1:137978-149216 GCA_014905375.1 Phtheirospermum japonicum
TTGTGATTATGAATTGAGAAAAAATACGAGAAAAGTTATTATGGACGCAAAAATAAAATTTCTTATATTTTTTGGAATTATCGTTTGTGAGAAATGATTTAATTTCAATGGGGTTTTTGATTTAAAATTGGGTCGGCCCAATAAGCCCTTTTTTTTTAAAGTTATTGGGCCGGTGCTATTTTTAAATTAAGAGGGTTTGTTTTATTATGTATTGGGCCAGTCGAAGTCGCGGATCGTGGACGTCACGCGCCACTGCCGCATCGCGACCAGCCGCTGTCCGGAGCTCGTTACGCCTAGCACCGCCGCTGTGGACTGTAGTCGAAGTCGTGAACGTCGCAGCCCGCTGCCGTTTCATCGCCGGAGTGCCTTGTCGCGACTGCGCCTCTGCGTGAGCCTGCTGCCAGTCGCCGGAGTTCCATTCTTCCTCCCCGACAGCCCCGCTTCCGTAACCAGCCTGTCGTCTCCGCCGCATTGCTGCCAAGCCGGAGCTGCCGCCTCGTTGCCGGAGCTCCATCCGCCACGCTGCTCATCCGCCGTGCCGTGAGGTGACGAAAGCCGGTCCTACAAGGTATAATATATATATACGATATACATGTGTGTGTTGTGTATGATATGTACATATGTGTATGCTGTATATATATGATATATATGTGTGTATGCTGTAATGTATTATATATATATATAATATATATATATATATATATATATATATATATATATATATATATATATATATATATATATGCATGCAAAGTATATAAATATTATATATGTATGTTTATGATATATATATATATAGTTAATATTAGAAGCATGCATGATGTATATGATATAATATGTATAAACATATATGGTTATACATATATATATACTGTTAATATATGTGTGTTTGTAATTGATGTATATAATATATAATTATAAAAATGATTAATATATTTTATATATATATATATATATATATATATATATATATATATATATATAATTGTTATGTATATGTTTAATATATTAAATAGAAACCGACCATGCTTATTCGATTTTACGAAAATCAAATTGTTTCATTTGCAAAGCAATTTAAAACTTTGTTTGAATTAATTGATTTAAAAATGGGCCGTCGTCAATTTGAATTCGATTCAAATTCCTTTTATTTAAAAAATTTTTTGTTTTCCGCTGCGCGACGGCACCATCAAATCCCAACAGTTTGGGCTGTGGGTTTGAGTAGGGATGGCAATTTAGGCCCGCCCCGCCCTGGCCCGAGCCATTTGGGATGCCCCGTGGCGGGGCAGGGTGGGTTCGGGTACCACTTCTGCCCGCGGATACCCGTCCTGCCCCGCCCGCACAATATTTTTATTATTTTTAAATATTTTTTATATGTTATATATATATATTATATATATATATATATATATATATATATTATATATATATATATATATAATTTATATGATTATTTATATTTTTATAAACTTAATATTATATTTAACATTTATACATTGATAATGATAGTTTTTTATAAATAATATACATTAATAAAATAAAATAAATGATAAATAAGCTAATAAATGTATAATAAATTTATCTTTGTTGGTTTATTGTTATTTTTATTAAATTCGTAGTCTTATGTTTAATTTTTATAGTAATATCTTGATTTTTTGTATTAATAATAATTGATATTTTATAATTAAAAATAAAAAGTTATATAGGCGGGTCGCCCCAACCCGAACCGCAATACGTAACGGGTCGCACCGGCAAATTTATATTAAAACCTAATATACTAAGTGCTTATATGCTAGAAAATTTATGATTTTAGTTTATCGTCGATTTCAATGAGATTTACTCAATAATAAATCACTTTTGAATTTGATACTCAAATTAAAACAATTGTCTGATTCGGCATTGATCATAGAATTGTTAAATGTTGTCGCAAATAATTGTATCAAAAGTTCATTTATTTTATATAAAGGGGAAAAAAGGTATTAAATAAGAGGTTTAATTTAACATGAATGAAAAGGTAAGACTCTTATTATTTGGCTATTTATTTTAGATTGTTTTATTAATTAGAATATGAAAAGGTAAGACTCATATTATTAGGCTATTTAATTTAGATTGTTTTATTAATTATATTATTGGGGTGATTATAATATAATAAGGTAATTAGTATATTATTAGATTATGTTTCTTATTTTTTATTTCATATCATTAGAATTTTATCTTAGGTTGTTTAATTAATGATATTATTGAATTATGAAAAGGTAAGTAGTATACTATTAGGACAATAAATCCTATTTTTCATAATTTATTAATATATAAGAAAAAGAAATATAGTGAGCCTCGGATGACACGTAAGCAACCAAAGTACCAAAAAAAATTTCTCAAACAAAACATACGAAGAAGACACATAGGATAGGAGGATTTTGTATTAATATATAGGGGAGATATTATATTATTCCATATTTTATATTATGTTTTATAAATTGTATCAATAATTGTAGTATCCCTTTCCACATAGCATGTTGATATACATTAAAGTTGACACAAATCCAAATTTCATAACCAAACCATATAAAATACAAGAAAATAATAATGATAAATGGAAAAACATGAAAATAATAATGATAAATGAAAAAACTTAAAATCTGAACAAGTATAGAACAGACACTTTTACACGTTTGATATACATCAAAGTAGAAACAATTTCCACATTCAACATGTGTAGTGAAAAAACTACTTAATCACTATATTAAAAATAACTCACAAAAAATATATAATTATTTTATATAAAAAATAGCGGTGTGTTTATGTAAGTTTTTTACACCAATTTTTTATTTATATTATGTAAAAATCACTTAAACACACCATTAATAATAATAAAAGTTAAGATTTTGAGAAAACTCTGGATCGATTTTCTGAAACCGTAAGATACCACTCTTCCCTCTATGAGATAGCATCCATTGTTTTATCGCGAATAAAAAAATTCTAATGTGTTTAAGTGATTTTTTTGACACCAATTTCTTATTTATATTATGTAATTGACCGATATTTTGATCGATGTCTCCGTATAAATAGAAAACAACTTTTGTTTTCCATATAAATAGATACTATCAAACTTTAACAATCAATGGTTTTTACTAATTCTATACCGGTTTTTTTGATTTATATTATTTGATCTACATGATAAACATTAATTGACCGATATTTTGATCGGCGTTTTCATATAAATAGAAAACAACTTTTGTTTTATTATACAACTTTTAACAATCCCTGTTTTTTACTAATTATTTGATACCGTTTTTTTTTATTTATATTATTTGATGTACATGATAGATGTTATTGACTAATTTGACTATATTCTTACAAAAGTTTAACATTTATTATATACTATCATAAAGTTTTATTTATTCATTATTTTCTATTTTATTATATACTATCTTATACCCATTATTTTATAATAAAATGTTCATCATAAATAAATATCATTATGGGTAAAAGTATATATTTGATTTTCTCACAAATAATAAATTTTCCATACAAATTTTAATTTGATATTCAGTCAATTCTGGACCAATAATAAATTTTCCATACTGATTTTAAATTCGGATATTTAGTTAATTCTGGACACGCATAACACAACTAAATAAATTTCCTATTGAAGCTTGGGACGACTATAATTCATATATTGGATGAACATTAGTTTATTTGGAACTTTGAACTGAAAATATGCTTAATCCGTTTCTTGATATAAATTTTTATTGATGCATTTTTATATTGAGAATGTCTGGTAATAAATAATCTTATTTCTCCTGACAGCTACGACTGTATTTGACTGTTGTTGTTTACTCGAAGTAATTTATTTTGTCCCGTCTATGCATTTTTCTAAAGTATGTTGTGAAATTTAATGGTATAAATTTTGATTTTGCTGAAAAATAGATTGAAACCAAAAGTTAATGGTAGTGAAATGGTTGGGATCATATTGTGATATACTTAAAAAAAAATCAAAATCCTACACCATATAATTATAGTATTTGAAATTTTACTTATATATATATATATATATATATATATATATATATATATATATATATATATATATATATATATATATATATATATATATATATATATATATATTAAATATTATAATTTTAAATACCAGTGTATATATTATAATTTTAAATACCAGTGTGTTACACATGGGTATTGTGCTAGTTTGGAAGGTTAGGATTGCAGCATTGGTGAAACTAAGTCGGTAGGCTTTTAGGGAGTTCGAAATAGAATTGGATCACAAGACGACTTTAGTTTCAAATGGATAAATTTTAATAAACGATCAACTAAGAATAATAAATAAGTAAAATACTAATAAAATACGAACTACTATTTCCATAAATAGAATTCTTAAATGATTTAAAACTAATAATAGAAAATCGTTTATAGTGGCCAGCTTGAGACTAAAACTATAATTTCATGTATTATGATAAAACAAGTGAGAACTATGTTTTTACGTTGCATGGGTATTACAACCTACCCCACTTGAAAAATCTTGTCCTCAAAACTCCACACTTACCCGTAATGTCGAAATTAAGGTACCTTGCATTGCAATCTCCCTCTTATTCCCAAGTAGATTCATTCATTCCATGACGCCTCCATTGCACCTTAATCAATGTTATTTTTTTATTCCTTAATTGGTGTATCTTTCGATCCAAAATTACTTCTAGAGCTTTCTCATAAGTTAAATCTTTGTGAACATACAAATCCTCGTATCTCACGACGTGGTGTTGATCGTAATCATACTTCCTTAGCATTGATACGTGAAAGACGTTATGTATGCTCGACAAACTTGGAGGTAGTGCAGGCTCGTATGCTAATTCTTCGATTTTCTTTAGAATATCAAACGACCCTATGTATCTTGGTTTCAACTTCCCCTTTTGGCCAAATCTCACTAAACCTCTGACTAGTACTACTTTAAGAAACACTTTGACACATATCTCAAGCTGAAGATCCTTCCTTCAACGGTCCGCATAAGATTTTTTTCGATCCTGCGCAGTTCTAATTCATATTTGGGTCATGGTGATGTATTTGACCATATCTTGGACTAACTCAGGGCCCAATATCATTTTCTCCCCTACTTCGTCCCAATAAAAAGGTGATATGCACTTTCTTTCGTATAAAGCTTTGTGTGGACCCATACCGATGGTGGATTGATAACTGTTATTGTAAGTTATTTCGTCCTGGAAAATGCCAAACAAGAACACTTGCTTCTTCCTAGGAATACGCCTGACCTGCTTCACAGAAAAACGTTATAAAGGACCACCGGGGGAATTCTGGTGGAATCCTCTCCGATGCTTAAGCCAGTAAGCGTTTTATGTGGAGAATATATCAAGTGAATAATTAGAATGTCATACCTCTCTCAGCTTCCAAGCCAGGGTATTTATAAATTAAACTAGGTGGGGACCCTTCCGAGTTCCCAGAAACAAACCCGTAAATTTTGGGCCGTTATATTTGATGACCTGATCAGGCTATTTTCCTCTAAAATGACCTGGTCAAGCGATTTGCTCGGGGAAGACCAAGGTTAGGCCTTTCTCGTATTCATGAACTGACCTTAATAAGATCTCGCTCCTGATTTGAGGTCAGGTCAGTCATATTCTCCCAAGCTACAAGCTCGCTCCCCTGTTCTTTTCCTCACTGGGTATCAGCTCAGGTCATCCCAACTAACTCTACTTTACTCTTCATCCTGCCTTCTTGGTCAGGTCAGGATTAATCCTACCAAATTATGAGTTCAGCTTGCTTTCTACTCCTTTTCGTGGATAAAGCTACAGTTTAGCTCATCCCAACCTATCTTTCCTGAGCTATTCCCTAGAACTCTTAATCTCCTCAGGTCAGGTATAATTAGGTCGTACCATAAGTAAATCCCACCAATGGTAATAAAGCTTCTCATTGACTGCCTAAGTCGAGTATGCAGGTTCTCAACATATACTCTATGATCTGGTTAATCCTTTCAGTTTGACCATCTGTTTGTGAGCGATAAGCTGTACAGAACTTTAGTATAGTACCTAGTGCGCATTGCAAACGTTTCCAAAAGTTCAAAGTGAACCTCGTATATCTATCCGACACATTGAGACCGGTACTCCATGCAACTTAACAATTTTCCGAATATATATTTGGGCATATTGTACCATGCTGGAAGTCATCTTGACCGGTAAAAAGTGGGCTGACTTGGTTAGATGATCTACTATGATCCATACGGCCTTGTTACCTCTAGTGGATGGTGGTAAACCTACTACGAAATCCATTTTGATATGCTCCCACTTCCATTCTGGAATCTCCAAGGGTTTGAGCAAACCCGACGGTCACTGATGTCCGGCCTTAACTATTTGACATACTAGACTCCTTCCTACAAAGGTGGCAATGTCCCTCCTCATGCTCCTCCACAAAAACATTGTATTCAAATCCTTATACATCTTGGTACCACCAGGATGTGCAGTGTAAGGTGTACAATCGACTTCTTTCAAAAGGACTCCAATATACACAAAACTCAACAACAGTAGCATCCACTCGATAACACAAAATCATGCGGAAATATGTAATTTAAACTCGTGAATAATAAAAAAACTCACCAAAAATCGCATAAAAACAATGCATATTTTCAGCACATCATGGAGGACGCCGGATTTTCGATTGATATGGCGGCGATGGGGAGATTCTCAGTTGACGTGGTGCCGACGACGGGATTCTTGGTTGACATGGTGGCGGCGGCCGAATTCTTAGTTTACAGTTTGTTTTTCTTATTGTTTTTGGTATAAGTTGGGTAGTTTAAGCTCTATTTCGTATATTTGTACTCTCAGCTTATTTTACCGCGTTTTGACCTAAATTGATGCAAATAAGTGATTATTTGTGGTTTTTCCACTTTACAGCTAAGTAACCGGAAGAGTTTAACGCGTAATAGACGAAGTTCGATGTTCAAGAAGTGAAGAACCAAGCTTTCCGGTGAAACGAGTAGCAAAAGATCGAGAATTTGAGACAGACGCGCAGTCGCGTCGACTGACGCGACCCGCCCTCGACGCGAGCCATGTCAGCGAGTCATGACCGCGTCAGTCGACGCTCCGTCGACGCAACTTGCTGAAGCGTCGATGTCGACGCACCATTGTCGACGCAACGTCGACGCTACTTGCTGAAGCGTCGATGTCGACGCACACCGTCGACGCACCCGCCCAGCCGACGCGCGCACCAGGCAGCACCGGCGCCGAGCACTGGCACGCGTCAGTCGACGCACCGTCGACGCGACGGCCCAGAATCGGGATTTTAGGGTTTCTTATGCTCCAAGTCAAGGGAAATCTATATAAACCCTCTAATTCCGTCCCAAAACAGAGACACCTCTCCCCATACTCTGAAAATACGATCTTTTGGGTTCGAGAACAACACCATCCGCATCCGAATAACAACAAGTGATCAAGATCGAAGATTCGAGGATCGCCAAGCTCCAACCGTCCGTTCGTGATCCGTTCTTCGACCGAGATCAACCAACTCTCCGGATTAGCTGGAGAATCTACTGCATTCCTTAGTTTAAATAAGTACTCAAACTCTTTTATCGCTTTCTTAGTTTAATTTATGCAATTAAGTAGTAGTTTCTAATAATTGTTCTTGAGTTATTTCGTGTTTCGAACTTTAGATACTTTTGATGTTGCAATTCGTAATCTTAGTTTAATTTATGCTTAGTTTTATTCATGCTTGGTTAGTTTACTTCGTTTACATTTCGTTCTAGATAATTGATGTTCGTTTATGCTGGTTAATCTTTTTTAAGTTCTTAGAATAATTTCTCTAGTTTATAAGTTCAAATAGCTGAATTCAATTTCCTAGTTTTAATTATAGTTCTTGCGTTTTAAATTCTTAGATAATCAAACAATCAAACCCCCCCCCCCCCCCCCCCCCCCAAAAAATGTATGTGAATTTAAGTTGAACAAACTGTTTGAGAATTCCGATTGTATATTTCCTCGAGAGACGACTCGAGTCAAGTTGCCAAACTACGCGCGACCCCGTTCTCTTGCGGGCAAGCCTATTGATCTTTTGACAAATTTTCATAAGTAGGCAACACAAAAGCTTGAATCAGCTTTCTGTAGTGACATAGTTTTTAGAAAGTTTGTACTTTCCAGAACGCCTTTTTTACCCTTCTGAATTGGCAAACTTTCTAAAGGGTAAAAAAAGGCGTTCTAGAAAATAATTTTTCTGTTCTAGAATGGTACCATCCCATATTGATTCCGCCACTTTCAAGAACGGTTTTTCAAATACCGTTCTGGAAAGTCGTACTTTCCAGAACATTTTATTAAACACCGTTCTGGAAAGTAGTACTTTTCCAGAACGGTATTTTTAAATACCATTCTGGAAAGTACTACTTTCCAGAACGTGTTTAATAAAACCGTTATGGAAAATAGTAAAAAAAAAAAATAAAAAAATTGAAATTCAATTATGCAAATACAAATTAACCAACAAATACACCAATTGGCCATAATTTCTCATTCATTATTATCAATCAAATAAATTCACAAACACAGAGTGTGCATCATAGTACTTGCAATCTAGAATCAACAAAGTAACAAATATATATATCTACTAAAATCGAGTACAATCTCGAGTTATGTACATTCAATACATTTCATCAACATTACACTCCCCTAAGAAAACCTTCACGCTTTTCTAATAGCATCAGTTTGAGAGCTGATTATAAACTGCTCCATGCTTATTATTTATCAACTTGCATGCTGCATTAAAGAGAAACATAAATACCACTCCAATCATTCATCAAGACAAGTCCAAAGATATGATCTGCAGCCTCTGTTAACATCCACAGGTTTCCCCAATTCATTTCCAGGACCAACGACAGCACCCTAAAATACATTTTAACAACTCACTCAAGAACAAAGAACGATATTTCATTCCAAATCCAGCAGGTCATTGTAATAAGATCCACAATCTTATAAACAGGAGAAAAAACCCGATGGGTCTAGTTAACAATTTGACGAAAGCAAACTATCTATTTTCTCTTTTTGAGAATAAAGCTTACCATTTCTGTTTCAAAGTCCAACTTACGAGAAGGTCCGAAATAAGGCGGGGAAGTGGTAGTTGGGTGACCTTGTCCTCTGGAATAAACAACAAAATTTCATAAGTCTTGAACATACTTGTAAATGTTAACAGCAAGAACAAAATCTTGACTACAGAGTTCAAGAAACTATGAGGTAGATCGCAAATTTATAATAGCCTGTAAGTAAAGAAGGAACAATGTTTTTTGTAACCTTGGTCTGATTATGTCGGTGCCAGAGATGACAATAGATGATGCACGTCCATGGTAAGCAATAGGAATGTGAAACCTGAAACGTATGCAGCCATTCAAAAGAGTGGAGCAAGAACTCTGAGAGCAAGAGAGAGAGAAAATATTGTAAATTCCAAAGTACCATACCAATTTGGGTTAATTGGATTTTCTGGTCCTCGAAATATAAGTCCACAATTCTTCGCATGATGCTTTGACGCAAAGAAGTCTGTATAGTCCCCAATTGCGATAGGAAGAATCATTTGGACCTTGTCCTGCCACTTCAGCACGTATCGATTAAGCAAATAGAACTTGATCAATTTTATTGCAAATTTAAAACTGCATGCATCTCATACCATAGGCACAAGTGCTTTCTCCCTTAAACTTGGCATTGTCCCGCAATATTGGTTCTGCAGCTGCATTATAAAATAACAAAGGAATAAATATATATAAATAAAAAATGAGCCTATATGATTCAATAGTGTGACAAATGCCTCTTTTGTCTTAGAAAAAGCAAGACAACCAAATAATCGAAATTTACTTTTTACTACATGATATCAGAAAATAGAAATACTAGAATCCACAATAGTTATAAAAGCAATGTGAGTAGCTAACCTGATAATAACTTCTGCAAAGTTATACGAGCTTCCTTCCATGCGAGCCGTCCGAGCCCCAAGAACTTATTGAGATTAGGCTGTATAAATACGTCATTTTGCCAGCATTAAGTACTAACCTTCTTCATATTCTTTTCTTTTTAATTGTTTCAATAAATTTTTTAGGTTGCATTGCGATGAATTGATTTGAATTTTAAGGATAGGCTTTATATGGCTCCAAATGGGTGGATTTGAAATCCACCACAATAACTCCTAAGATAGCTTTAATGATGAGAAAACATATTTGTTATTAATAATTTCGAATCATTAACTTCAAATCCTTCCATCAACATAACAAAAATATAATTCAACAACTTTTTATTTCCAACCAGCAAAAAAGCAAAGTGTTAGCTTTCATCTTACACAAAATGGCTATTGTAGAATTCTCGTACTTGTGAATATGCTGAAGTATTTCTCTCATGCTGTCCCAGAGACAATCTCTCCATTTTCCTTTTTAGGGATACTACTTGTATGATACTTCCCAATAGCAACTGGAAGTTCAAGTATGGATAGAAAAAAAAACAAGTAAAGATTTATCACTCGAAATGTAATTACAATTTTACAAAAAATGAGACATATCTAGCAGTCAATTAAGGGTAAGTTTTATACATACGAGTGAAATATGTCAGAAATTCTGTTATTGTAGGCAACAGAGCAATGAAAAGAAAATTGAAAATTCAGATACCTCGCATATCAAGAATCGAGTCCTCTAACTTATTCTTCAGACTCTTCAAGTATTTGATATTATCCTCATGATGTTTAATCTTTTCACCAAATTCCTGCAGATCATCGTGAATTTTCTGCAACAATTACATCAACTTGTGTCATTATCTTCCCAAGATCTGTACTAAGAGAGGTTCAGATAACAGAAGAAAGTAATCCTTTCATTCGAAAAAACAAGACAACAACCAATATCGGACACACTCGTACGCACGACCACAAAGGAAAATTAAGTAACAAACCTGAGAGCGGTTCATCTTTGCCTGAGTGGGCTTACTAATCGATCCATTGGGTATCTCTTCTTTCAGAAACGGAAGATTTTGTCCAGCATGCTTTAGTGCTGCTGATAGGTCAGATAACACCAACGCACTAGAGTTGTTGATTGACATCTGGCATAGCAACAACATTAATCATCCTTAAATACCACTAAAACACGTGCAAGAACAGACACGCAGACATGATATGAGCTAAAATGTTTCCTTATGTGGATAATAACAGATGTAAAATTATATCAATCTGTGAGCCTATTTAGTTCCTTTGAAAATCAGAAAAATGAGTCCTTAAATAGCT
>BMAC01001465.1:165851-177823 GCA_014905375.1 Phtheirospermum japonicum
ATCTGTATTCTAATCACTTGACGAAGCAAATTACAGTCGTCTAATTAGCAAGGCTTAATTAGAGCCGTTTCTCCTAAGTCTTTAGGTCTGATTTGTATTCATTTGATGAATTAAATTGCACTTATTAAAATCTGCTTGAGTAAGAAATAGAAGATGTTTTACCATGATCATGACGGTTTCGACACCATGTTGTCACTTCTTGCTAGATTATGCGGGCTGAAATCTAGTTTCACTTTTATTTTCGTTTAAGAATCTGAGTTTGGGTTCTTATTCAGTTCTGTATTAATGCACGCACTATGCATTCATCCTTTTGACTGGATTTTTTAATGCAAATCGGTTTCTGCTGTCTCCCGGTTCATAACTAGTTTAAATGTTTATCTATCACTGCTTAGAGGCTTATCTGTTTATCTCAGTTTCCATAAACAAATTGGGGATGTCTACATGTTAGAATAGGCTTCTTATGTCTAAATTATCCTGCATCTATTTCTCTAGTTGTTAATTTGCATTTGATTGTGTTTTGTGTTGTTCATGTATGCTCAAATCACTATACTTATTTTGCGTCTATATTTTCAGCTTGCTGTCATTATTGTTGGTTCCTAATTAGAGTCAAAAAGACTTATATGTCCAAGCAGAAGTAAAATTTATTTTGACCTTGGTTCCTGATAAGTAATAAGTATACAGCAGCATGTTACATAAACATTGAGATGTTTCGCTTTGTTGATGGTTGCAGGTATATATCCATGGCTGATATAATTGATCTTTCGGCTCTAGAGTCCGCTTCAGATGTCAGATTTATAGACTTCAGGGTGTTTGTGTCGATGTGGTGTGGGGTAAATATAAACTTGGCATGCAGCGCAGACTCGAGTATGCATTCTTCTTTGCTTGAGAACCTGAAACAATGTGGATCATTACTATCTGGATACGATGGCAATGTAGCCACTTGTTTATTTGCTTCACAAGAAGATTGCAGAACAACAATATGGACATACCTAAAAGATGATGGGGTTTTTGATTCATTTCAAGCTGATGATGAACTCAAGAAGAAAAGGAAAATCTCGTACTTGAGAAAAAGGAAAGATGTCTGTAAGGCTCTTGGTCCTGGCACTGTTGCTGGTTCAGCCACTGTTCTTGCATTTGGAAGCCTTTTTACTGCATCATATAATGGTTCTGAATCACATATTGACATCCATGGAGCTTCAAGGGATCCAAGAGTGCATTCGTTAATTCAGAAGATTGAATTTCTTCCGTTTGTGCCAGAAATCTTAAGTGCTGGGAAGAAGTTTGCTCTTCAGTCTATCAAGGCTCCATTTGTTTGTGCACAGCTAAGGTTATTAGATGGTCAATTCAAGAACCATTGGAGAGGTACATTTCTAGGTATGAAACAGAAGCTGGACTTGCTGAAACAGAAAGGTCCGCTCCCAGTTCATGTATTTGTAATGACTGATCTTCCCCGGCTTAATTGGACCGGAAGTTATTTGGGGGATCTGTCAAAAGCTTATGACATTTTCAAGTTGTTTGTTCTGAGAGAGGAAGATGAGTTATTAACTCAAACTGCTAAAAAGCTTGTAAACGCAGGACATGGAATGAAGCTTCAATATGTTTTTGGTAACTTTGATGGGAGAGAGCAGCAATGCATTGCTTCGTCATTACCTGATATACTTCTATATGTGGAAGAAACTATATGTAGCTGTGCTTCTCTAGGTTTCGTTGGGACTGCTGGGTCGACCATTGCCGAAAGCATAGAATTGATGAGAAAAAATAGCATATGTTTGTGATGAAACTTCAATCTACTGTCGCGGTAGATATGTGCGCAACTGAAGGAATATAATCTTGCTGGTGCACTTGTTTTTATGAAGACTTAGCAAGTATATATTATATGGAGGGAACTAAATGATAACTTGTTAGAAGTTTTGGTGCCCTCTCTATCTTTGTGGAAACTTAAGAATTTAGCTGAGAACAGAATCGACAAGAAACGAGTATCCGCCCGAGAAGAAGCTGCTAAGTGCATTTCTTTCATTACTGATGTTGACAGAAGGGGTTTCATGGTGCTCTGACTTGATTGAGAGGTATGATAACATTGTTTAGCTTGATACTCTCTTCGCATTAGTTTAGCTTCATAATAAATTTCAATGAACAATGGTCAATTATATTTTTGTCTTTGTCTATTCACCTGAAGTTTCAGAACTCAGAATAAAGACTACAGTATTGTGTAATCTGTACACTTGGAAACTCTTAATTCATAATGTTCACTGTAAGGTGGATACGTGTGCTTTGAAGTATGAATTCTCCACAATACTAATCATAAAGCTGGATTTTCTTTTATGCTACCTGTTAGGTTTTCTTTTCTGATCTCTACTATCCTTTATTTGTTTGCGAGTGCTGGCAATGCTTTGTGTATAAGCAGCGTGTATCCTGAAAATTTTTTTTGGTGGGGTCAATAAATTAATATCAAAATAATATCAAAATGCGCATATATATTTAGTTATTTGAATATATTTGGTTTTGTGCAATAAAACTTGAAAAAATAAAGTAAACAAAAGATATAAAAACAACACAAATATTATAAAATTTATTCCACGATGAGTTTTCATATTTTGTAACTGATGAATAATTATTTCATTGCCATGAGTTTCGAAATATTTTTTAATATATGTACAAGCAATCACTCATTAAACTATATCCCATTTGATTATGCAGTCTATTTTTCACTATTTTGTTTTCATTGCTAAAAAACTTCTTTTAGCACTCGCAGTTGCCACCGGCAATATCCTGCCTAATTTCACAAAGCAAAAAAAAAAAAAGGAAAAAGAAAAAAAGAAAGCTTGTGGACACACGATATGTTTCATTATTTCCACTGATTTTTCAATAAGGCAAATGTCATCTTGATATTACAAAAAAGTTAGAAGAGTATATCAATGATAATATTGACCCCTCAATTTCTCTAGTGGGGTCAATTTTTTTTATTTTATTTTTTTTAATACTTGAGGGATATAAAATGAAAAAAGAGTGTTGCTGGTCACAAAGCTGATCAAGTAGCTAAATTGCTTGTGGGGAAAATGCCCGAGAGAAAACAAGAGAATCCCATGCACAAGAAAGCCCTACAGGATAACGGCACGAAGCCGGCCGTAATACTGCAAGAAACCAACAGAAATAGTCACAAGCCAACCACATAGCTTAGAAGCGGGGTCAATTTTTTTATTTTTTTTTTTATAAAATTATACTCTCTGTAGAAAAAATAAGTTTTAGTAGGGTCATTTGATCCGGAGATTTTTTTTTTTACCTCCTGAACTATGGCCAGTTTGACACTCTGCCTCCTAATTTTTTTTTTCGTGCAAATTACCTCATAAACTGTACGAATTTTGCACTTAACCTCCTGAACTCTCGTTTTTTGTGAAAATTCTAGCCGGATCTCACTCGTGTGACATGCACGATAACATATAAGGGGTAAAACTGACTTTTCATCTCCTCATGACTCCCGCTCAAAATAATGACACGTGAGCACTACGTAGGTTCCAGATCCTACGTGTATATATATATATTAATGTGAACATTTTTTTAAAAGGTCACATGAGTGCTCACGTGCAATTGTTTTGAGTAGGAGTCATCAGTAAGAGATGGGAAGTCGGTTTTACCCCTTATATGTAAGCGTGTATGTCACACGAGTGAGCTCCGACCAAAAGTTCCACCAAAAACGGGAGTTCAGGAGGTTAAGTGCAAAATTCGTACAGTTTAGGAGGTAATTTGCCCGAAAAAAAAAGTTAGGAGGCGAAGTGTCAAAATGGTCATAGTTCAGGAGGTAAATCTTTTTTTCTCTTTGATCCCACATAATTATATGTGGATAGGCTCAGGTGTATAAGAGCAAATCACCCTTGATGCGACCAAAAAGATTGATGGCTCAAGAAAATAAGGTATTGACCTTAGAGATGAAGTTAGCGACCTGAACAACGTCGAATAATCACGTAGCGACCTGATCAAACCTTCAGAGAGCTCCTGACGACCTGATAAATCCTGCAAAATAAAATCCAGCCAAGGCGGAGGACGTCCCCGGTGTAGGCCCTCCGATGCCTAAGTTAAATTAGGGATTAGAAAATAGGCGAGAACCTTTAGGTGAGAGAGATCTCAAAAGCTTAAACGGGGTCACTTGTAGATCGATGAGTCAACTCGGGTCGATCTCTCGAGGAATGGGAATCGGATTTAACGATGTTTATTATACTAATATCACAATTCTATCTAAAAACACACGGTCAAATGGGATTTTTGAAAAGATTCAGTTTTGCTAAGTAAAATGAGAACTCCTTGTCTCGAGGGTGTCAACCTCTCGACAAGGGATGAAAATAGCGAAAAGGTGTTTAACCGAGCAAGAGTTTTTCCTAATTATACCAACTACCATAAACATGAAAACGCTTCAGTTATAACAATCCTAATGATTCAACATATAGAATAACACCAACGGATAACAAACGCAAATACATAAAATTCACCCTTCAATAAGCTAACACACAGAATATCCAAAGTAATTGTTCACCTTAGTACTAACAATATCAAATATAATAACATAATTCCCAAAGACTCAAAGTTATTATTCCAAATCACCAACACTTGAACATCTATCTAACAAGACATTATCTAATCAAATCATCAATTGTTCATGATCAAAATCAAACCAAACTACTCTAAGAATTATTAAGAATACGAGTTCAGAAATTACTAGTCGTCGAACTATGTTCAACGAGTGATGATGACGAACCACAAAACACTCCGAATGAAATGCGTAGAATCCTCGGGCTTGTCACGAACCCAGAACCTTAGCCATGAACGGAAATTGCTGCGAACCTTACCTTGATACGGCGTTTGCACAAATTTATCTAGAGGTATGAGAGATGTGTCAAATCTCTCAACATTTAAGTGTTCTTTTTGTATCTCCTACTTTCTTCCAGCCTCCCAGACTGAATATCCTGAACCCTAGCTGCCTTTTCAGTTTTAAACACATTTTCAGCCGTTTCGTAACTGAAAATTCCCAAAAATCTGCATTCGTAACGCTCTTGTCCGACCGGTCAGACGCCTTGTCCGATCGGACGAAAGCTACTGTACCCGGGTCCACTCGGTGTGCCAGCTTCCCCGGTCGGTGTGCACGTTAACAATTGCACCGATCGGATACATGAGCTGTCCGATCGGTGTGTGTCCTTTTGGGCTACTTGTGAGTGTCTCTCCTTCAATTTTCGTGCTTTGAATCCACCGGACACTCTAGCTGTATGAGAAAATCACAGAATTATTCTCGTTTGGACCAATTATTGATCAAAAGGTCAGAAAATTAAGTAAAGAGACGAAAAACGCAAAATGATGCAATTCAACTCATTCTTAACCCGAAAAAGAAAATAAAAAGACTAAAATAAGACTCAATTATGTACAGATTCGTAACAAAAACGTACGAATCAGTAACCAAGAAGAGCCCGCTGATTCAGAGGACCAGATACCTCTCCGAGAAATAAGGGCCAAGGGAAAATGAACTAAGAAAGGTAAAGAGTAGATGTCACGTTGATTCCCGCAGCTCCTGCTCCTTAATGGAGACGTCTCTGGAAAACCTACGATGCCTCGGCCTCAAGCTCCCCAGACTTGGAGAAAAGTGTGGCTCGATGCAAGGATGCCAATCAGATCAAATCGCTTATTCACCAGCGCGTAACGACTCAGGTAATATAACATCTTCAAATGACAATATATCATGACATATTCAACCTATAACCTCATTCAATTATCACCCATGTGATAAATGTATTCCTTGGTGACCTCCATATCCAGCCAACTATTGGCAGTGACTCCTGAGGGCGAGCTGCAAAAGACATGTGATGAGCTATCAGCGCAGGCTGAGAAATAAATGAAACAACTTTCCTTAACTCAAGGAGAACTGGATGAGGCACGCCGCCAGTTGAGCGCTCGAGACGAAGAGCTGAACATTTCAAAGAGTCAAGTGGAAACCATGAAGGATGAAGCAGCTCGTTTGAAGCATGAAGCTGATCAATCAAAAGATAGACTACTGAAGCTAGAAGAATTGTTGCAGGAGAGAGTGAAGTAGGTGCATGAAATTGGTCGCATAGCTCATGATCAAGGTGTTGTCGCAGGTCGAAAAGAGGGGATAATTGAAGGTCGGTGCATGTTCCTGCACAATGATGTGGGCAAAAAGTTCATGGATGCGTACAGGGAAGATTTGATGCACGTTTACAAGAACACCTCCCTCTGTCTAGGCAAAATGGGAAGAGGAGGTCTTGAATGGGATCACTATACCGCAGATCGCATCAAGGATCAGCTCGTTACCATTAATATCCAGTTTGACCCGGACGTGAAAACTATAGTAAAAAATCTTCCTCCTTTCTCCTTCTTCAAAGGCGATAAAGACCAACCCCCAGATGCCAAGTGGTGGCTACCTTGTAAGGCCAACGCCATCCTAAGAGTCGGGCTTGTCGCTGAACTAGAAGCCCCCGTCGAGGATCTGGTGCCCGACTGCAATTCTTCTTAATTTGTCTAACTCTTTGTAATATGAATATTTGTCTCTACCTGGATTCAAACAATGCGTGCTCATAACTCAGCTTTATTTCTACTGCTTGTATTTTACTATGCATGCCTTGCTCTAATTCATTGTGCAAAAACTGCCATAAGGTAGCTATACCAAACCACCGTAGCACACATATTTCAACTGCGAAACCTATGCATCAAGAAGTAGATCTACAACCCATAACAAGAGTAAAATCATCATGACCTAAATAATATGTAAGCCAAGCAGGATCCTATTTAAAAGAAAATATGTAAGTCAAGCATATCACCCTTTTAATGCATCCTAGAACACCACATATATATCAGATATGCTACCATGGTACACCGAAAATATGTGCAACCTATAAAAACAAACAACTCTACAAAAACCAATCAATAAACCAAATAAGCGTATACAAAAACATACCCTAAACCAGATAAGCGCATACAATCGCACAAGTCTAGACATAACACCAAAAATTACCAAAAAACTCTAGAAGTAACATGTAAATCAAACATGTTTCCTCCCAGGTATCTTAGGATATGTAAATCAAACATACCCAAGGATATTCCAGAATATGTAAATCAAACATACACAGGAACATGAAATATGTAAATCAAACATATTCCAGACAAGACCTAACACCACATAAGGCCAGAATTATGTGTGCAAAAATTAAATAAGATTGGGAAAAACATGTAAATCAAACATGTTTCCTCCCAATTGTCCCAAATTATGTAAATCAAACATACTCAGGGACATCTCAAAATATGTAAATCAAACATATTCAGAGATATGTGAGAACATATAAATCAAATATGTTCTTACACAAAACCACCCATTGTTCTACCTATACATTCAATCAGCGACCTGAACTAAAGCATCAAAGTGTAGACTCATATTCTCAATAAATCATGAAACGCATTCAATACCATAAGGAATTATCTACTCATCATCGATAGATATCAGCCCGTAATGGGTAAAATATGATAAAATGAGTTCACCGCCGACCTAAGTGAGATGTCGGTTTATGATAGAAAATAAGTAAAGATACAATTGTTTCTAGTACGAGCCTGCTTCTCAAAGAGTTAGGCATAGTACTTCTTTAAATGACAAACATTCCATCTTCTCGGCAAAGCTTTTTCCTCTGCATCTTCAAGTACGTATGCTTCTCCTTGTAAGACTTTAATGACCTTGAACGGTCCTATCCAGTTTGAATCCAACTTCTTTGTAGTGTAAATCGCATCAGCCCACTTCCAAACGAGGTCGCCGACCTGTAAGTATCTCCATTTTACATTTTTATTAAAATCTATCTGAATTCGTTGCTTGTATCTCTCCACTCGTGCTGCAACTTTATCTCTTATCTCATCAATTGTTTGGATGATCTAGTTAACCGCTCATTCTGATCCACCTCGAATGTTGATAATCATTGTGATCCACCAACTATCTCTACTGGGATGACAGACTCCATGCCATAGACAAGGCTAAAAGGGGATTCACCTGTTGTGGTTCGGGGAGTTGTTCTGTAAGCCCAGAAAACAGACGCGAGCACTTGTGCAGCAATAGTAACGACATTGGGCAGTGCATCGCGTTTATATCCCACTTTGTGAGTCACTCGAAAGAAAGGATGTCCGTGTGAGTTTTTCAAAATACGGATCATCATGTCAATACCAGGATGTCTAAGACGGTCATGCCAAAGTCTGTATGAGTCAGTGTCACATAGTTTGTTATTGGTGATGGCATAAGATTCAATAATCCGTATAGTGGTGAGGTATAACCCACTAGATTGACTCATTAGTTTCTCTAAGATGCGTTTTCTTCCACATTCATTAGAGGTAATATATATATATATATATATATATATATATATATATATATATATATATATATTATATATATATATATATATATATATATATATATATATTATTGATATGTCTTGAATCTCTCACTTCGGCGAGTTGTACGGGGGTCTCGCTTCCCGGTCAGCGAGTCGGGGGGGTTAAGGGGGGGAGAAGTCCCCCTTGCCTGGGTGTTCGGGGGGCGGAGTCGCTCCTGGCCCAAACGGTATGCAGTTTTGGGACTTAAGCCCAATTTGGTGTATTCTCTCAATACTATAAATATGGTCTTTGATATCAGAAATTTGTAACCCTAATCAGTAATAAAATCCGTTCTTCTCTCTGCCCGTGGACGTAGCCAATTCGGTGAACCACGTAAATCTGTGTCTTCTTTACGTTTTTTGTTTATTGCTTTATAATCATATTCATTCATAACAAATTGGTATCAGAGCCTGGTCGATTTGATTAGGGTATTTCCGCACCGTAGGGTTTCTTTTGCCGACTGAGAATGTCTGCTTTCAACGTAAAGGTTGACAAATTCACCGGGAGAAATAGTTTTGGATTATGGTAGATCAAGATGCGATCTCTGCTGAAGCAGCAGGGTCTGTGGGCGCCGCTATCAGGAAAACCTAAATCTAAGGATGTAGATGAAGAAGAGTGGAATACTCGAGAAGAAAAGGCCCACTCGACTATTATGCTATGTCTGTCCGACGATGTTATCATCGAGGTTGCTGATCAGGAAACTGCCGCTGCTCTCTGGTTGAAGTTAGAGAGTCTCTACATGACAAAGTCTCTAACCAACAAGTTGCTCTTAAAGCAACGTCTGTTCCGTTTACGCATGCAGGAAGGTAATCCCCTTCGTGATCATCTAGACAAATTAAACAAAATTTTACTAGATTTGCGTAATATTGATGTTAAAGTAGAAGATGAGGACGCTACTTTAATTTTGTTAGTATCTTTGCATGAATCGTATGAGAATTTTGTTGAATCGTTTATTACTGGGAAAGATACCCTGTCTCTGGAAGATGTTCGATCTTCCCTCCACAACAGAGAAGACCGTCAACGGGCAACTGGCTCTGTCATAGAAAATCAGGCATCGGGGTTGTTTGTCACAGGTAAAGAAAAAGGGAGATTTGGGAAGAAAACTGGGAAGCCGAATCCGAAAGGTTCAAAAGGTCCTAAACCCGAAGACATATGCAATTACTGTAAAGAACTAGGGCACTGGAAGAATGATTGTCCTAAGAAGAAGAGGAAGCAGGAGAAGAAAGGGGGTGTTGGTGGTTTTGCAGCTGTGGCAGAAACTGATACGAATTCTTAAGAAGATCTGGCTTTGGTTGCATCTGGACAGTCTCATCGTAATGATGTGTGGGTTCTTGATTCTGGGGCATCGTACCATATTTGTCCTAACAGGGAGTTCTTCTCGACCTATGAGCAGATAGATGGAGGAAATGTTTCCATGGCAAACAGTGCAGTTTGCAAAGTGGTTGGAATTGGCTCAGTCAGGATACGGACAAATGATGGGGTATTCTGCACCTTGAAAGAAGTCAGGCATGTTCCACAGATGACGAAGAATCTGATATCATTGAGTCTTCTTGATAGCAAGGGTTTCAGTTTCAAAGGTGAAGGTGGAGTTATGTATGTCTGTCAAGGTTCAAAGGTGGTCCTAACAGGCCTGAAACGTGGTACCTTATATTATCTGCAAGGTTCCACTGTGACAGGTTATGCTGATGTTGCATCATCCGTGGTTCAGACCAAGGATATGACCAGGCTGTGGCGTATGAGGCTCGGTCATATGGGAGAAAGAGGGATGCAGATTTTGTCAAAGCGGGATCTTCTTTGTGGGCATAAAGTGCAGAGTCTTGAATTCTGCGAGCATTGTGTGTTTGGGAAGTTTCATCGCAGCAAGTTCCCAAAGAAGGCCGTTCATCAGACCAAGGGGACTCTTGACTACATTCATATGGATTGTTGGGGTCCGTCACGTGTTGAGTCTATTGGAGGCCACAGATATTTTGTGTCTATGATTGATGACTACTCAAGGATGACTTGGGTAATTATGATGAAGAACAAAAGTGAAGCGTTCAAGAGATTTAAGCAGTGGAAGGTGTTGGTAGAAAATCAGACTGGGAAGAAGATCAAGCGACTGCGAACTGATAATGGCCTGGAGTTCTGTTCGTCTGATTTCAATGAGTTCTGGAAGGATGTAGGGATTGCTCGACACCACACTATACGACACACGCCGCAGCAAAATGGTGTGGCAGAGCGCATGAATCAGACATTGGTGGAGAGAGCAAGATGCATGCTCTCAAATGATGTTTTGGCTAGAAATTTCTGGGCAGAAGCAGTAAACACGGCGTGCTATCTGATCAACCGTGGTCCTCATACTGGCATTGATTGCAAGACACCTTACGATGTATGGTCTAATAAACCTGCAGATTATTCATTGTTGAAGGTTTTTGGGTGTACTGTTTACTATAATGTTAGTGAGGGTAAATTAGAACCAAGAGCTAAGAAGGGTATATTCGTTGGTTTTAGGGATGGAGTTAAGGGATATAGAATCTGGTCACCTTCAGAAAATTTGTTATATTCAGCAGGAACGTGACTTTTGATGAGAATTCTATGCTTAACCCCGCTGTGAAGTCCATTGGTGCAGAAAATTGTAGTAGTGTTGATAAACAGGTGGAGCTGCAAGTCACTCACGATGAGAGTGAATCACAACTCCAAGGTGGAGAAGATCAACATAGTACTGCTGAAAGTACAAGTTCAGATGTTCATCCAGAAGCTCTCCAGACAAGCATAGCTATTGATAGAGCTAGGAGAACAGGCGTGAAGCCTCCTGTGCGATACGGTTTTGAGGATATGGTGATTTATGCATTACAAGTCGCTGACGAGGTAGAAGAGGAAGAACCATCTGTAGGTGGAACTATTCACATACAGATAGGATGTTTTAGGTAGTGAGTCATCTCAATGGCTCACTTCAATGAGGGAAGAGATGGAATCACTTGACAAGAATCTGACTTGGGAGCTGGTCAAACGGCCAAAGGGGAGGAAGATTGTCACTTGCAAATGGATATTCAAGAAGAAGGAAGAAACCACATCTGGTGAGGGAGTGAGATACAAGGCTCAACTAGTTGCAAGAGGGTTCACACAGAAGGAGGAGGTTGACTATAATGAAATATTCTCACCAGTGGTCAGACATACTTCCATAAGAGGGTTACTAGAAGTGGTTGCACAACAGGATTTAGAACTTGAGCAACTGGATGTGAAGACAACTTTTCTATATGGAATTCTCGAAGACGATATCTACATGACTCAACAAGAGGGGTTCCAGGCTCCGGGGAAGGAAGATTATGTTTGCAAGTTGAAGAGGTCCTTATATGGGCTAAAGCAGTCTCCAAGACAGTGGTATAAGAGGTTTGACAGTTACATGATCCAGTTGGGATARAACAGGAGTCCACATGATTGTTGTGTGTATCACAACAAAGCAGATGATGGTTCCATGATCTATCTCGTTCTGTATGTGGATGATATGCTCATAGCTGCGAAGTCCAAGTTTGATATTCAGAAGCTGAAGGATCTGCTCAGTGCTGAGTTCGATATGAAGGATTTGG